>JAVKPL010000183.1:0-14230 GCA_032173675.1 Gastrolobium villosum | reverse complement strand
TTTTTTGAAGATTTTTAACGGAAAATGAATTCTGTCGAAAACGGATGAATAAAATAAATGCAAAAGAAAATGATTTTTTGAAGTTTTTCGACGGAAAATGGATTTCGTAGAAGATTTTTGATGGAAAATGGATTCCGTCGAAGATTTTTGACAGAAAATGAATTCCGTCGAAAACGGATGAATAACAAAAATGCAAAAGAAATTGATTTTGTGAAGTTTTTCGACGGAAAATGGATTCCGTCGAAGATTTTGGACGGAAAACGAATACCGTCGAAAATGGATGAATAAAATAAATGAAAAAGATATTGATTTTGTGATGTTTTTCGACGGAAAATGGATTTCGTCGAGAATGGATGAATAAAATAAATGCAAAAGAAATTGATTTTATGAAGTTTTTCGACGAAAAATGAATTCCGTCGAAGATTTTCGACGGAAAATGAATTCCGTCGAAAAGGGATGAATAAAATAAATGCAAAAGAAATTATTTTGGGAAGTTTTTCGACGGAAAAAGAATTTCGTCGAAAAGGGATTAATAAATTAAATGCAACAGAAATTGATTATTTGATGTTTTTCGACGGAAAATGGATTCCGTAGAAGATTTTTGATGGAAAATGGATTTCGTCGAAGATTTTTGATGGAATATGGATTTCGTCGAAAACGGATGAATAAAATAAATGCAAAAGAAATTGATTTTGTGAAGTTTTTCGACGGAAAATGGATTCCGTCGAAGATTTTTGACGGATAATGAATTCCATCGAAAACGGATGAATAAAATAAATACAAAAGAAATTGATTTTGTGAAGCTTTTCGACGGAAAATGGATTTCGTCGAAGATTTTGACTGAAAATGTATTCCGTCGAAAACGGTTGAATAAAATAAATGCAAAAGAAATTGATTTTGTGAAGTTTTTCGACGGAAAATGGATTCCGTAGAAAATGGATGAATAAAATAAATGCAAAAGAAATTGATTTTGTGAACTTATTTGACGGAAAATGGATTCCGTCGAAGATTTTGGACGGAAAATGTATTCCGTCGAAAATGAATGAATTAAATTAATGCAAAAGAAATTGATTTTATCAAGTTTTTCGACGAAAAATGTATTCCGTCGAAAACGGATTAATAAAATAAATGTAAAAGAAATTGATTTTGTGAAGATTTTTAACGGAAAATGAATTCCGTCGAAAATGAAGTTTTTCGACGGAAAATGGATTCCGTTGAAGATTTTTGATGGAAAATGGTTTCCGTGGAAGATTTTTGATGGAAAATGAATTCCTTCGAAAACGGATGAATAAAATAAATGCAAAAGAAATTGATTTTGTGAATTTTTTCGACGGAAAATGGATTCCGTCGAAGATTTTTGACGGAAAATGAATTCCGTCGAAAATGGATGAATAAAATAAATGCATAAGAAATTGATTTTATGAAGTTTTTCGATGAAAAATGGATTCCGTCGAACATTTTTGACGAAAAATGTATTCCGTCGAAAATGGATGAATAAAATAAATGCAAAAGAAATTGATTTTGTGAAGTCTTTCGACGGAAAACAAATTCCGTCGAAAACCGATGAATAAAATAAATGCAAAAGAAATTGTTTTTGTGAAGATTTTTGACGGAAAATGGATTCCGTCGAAGATTTTTGACGGAAAATGAATTCCATCGAAAATGGATGAATAAAATAAATGCAAAAGAAATTGATTTTGTGAAGTTTTCGACGGAAAATGGATTCGGTCGAAGATTTTTTACGGATAATGTATTCCGTCGAAAACGGATGAATAAAATAAATGCAAAAGAAATTGATTTTGTGATGTTTTTCGACGGAAAAAGAATTGGGTCGAAAACGGATTAATAAAATAAATGCAAAAGAAATTGATTTTGTGAAGTTTTTCGACGGAAAATGGATTCCGTCGAAGATTTTTGACGGAAAACGAATACCGTCGAAAATGGATGAATAAAATAAATGAAAAAGAAATTGATTTTGTGAAGTTTTTCGACGGAAAACGGATTCCGTCGAGAATGGATGAATAAAATAAATGCAAAAGAAATTGATTTTATGAAGTTTTTCGACGAAAAATGTATTCCGTCGAAGATTTTTGACGGACAAAGAATTCCGTCGAAAATGGATGAATAAAATAAATGCAAAAGAAATTGATTTTATCAAGTTTTTTGACGAAAAATGTATTCCGTCAAAAACGGATTAATAAAATAAATGTAAAAGAAATTGATTTTGTGAAGATTTTTAACGGAAAATGAATTCCGTCGAAAATGAAGTTTTTCGACGGAAAATGGATTCCGTAGAAGATTTTTGATGGAAAATGGTTTCCATGGAAGATTTTTGATGGAAAATGAATTGCTTCGAAAACGGATGAATAAAATAAATGCAAAAGAAATTGATTTTGTGAAGTTTTTCGACGGAAAATGGATTCCGTCGAAGATTTTTGACGGAAAATGAATTCCGTCGAAAATGGATGAATAAAATAAATGCATAAGAAATTGATTTTATGAAGTTTTTCGATGAAAATGTATTCCGTCGAATATTTTGGATGAAAAATGTATTCCGTCGAAAACGGATGAATAAAATAAATGCAAAAGGAATTGATTTTGTGAAGTTTTTCGACGGAAAACAAATTCCGTCGAAAATGGATGAATAAAATAAATGCAAAAGAAATTGTTTTTGTGACGATTTTCGACGGAAAATGGATTCCGTCGAAGATTTTTGACGGAAAATGAATTCCATCGAAAACGGATGAATAAAATAAATGCAAATGAAATTGATTTTGTGAAGTTTTTCGACGGAAAATGGATTCGGTCGAAGATTTTGGACGGAAAATGTATTCCGCCAAAAACGGATGAATAAAATAAATGCAAAAGAAATTGATTTTGTGATGTTTTTCGACGGAAAAAGAATTGCGTCGAAAACGGATTAATAAAATAAATGCAAAAGAAATTGATTTTTTGAAGTTTTTCGACTGAAAATGAATTTTGTAGAAGATTTTTGATGGAAAATGGATTCCGTCGAAGATTTTTGACAGAAAATGAATTCCTTCGAAAACGGATGAATAAAATAAATGCAAAAGAAATTGATTTTGTGAAGTTTTTCGACGGAAAATAGATTCCGTCGATGATTTTTGACGGAAAATGAATTCCGTCGAAAATGGATGAATAAAATAAATGCAAAAGAATTTGATTTTATGAAATTTTTCAACGAAAAAAGGATTCCGTCGAAGATTTTTGACGAAAAATGAATTCCGTCGAAAACGGATGAATAAAATGAATGCAATAGAAATTGATTTTGTGAAGTTTTTCGACGGAAAATGGATTCCGTCGAAAACTGATGAATAAAATAAATGCAAAAGAAATTTATTTTGTGAAGTTTTTCAACGGAAAATGGATTACGTAGAAGATTTTTGACGGAAAATGGATTCCGTCGAAGACTTTTGACGGAAAATGAATTCCATCGAAAACGGCTGAATAAAATAAATGCAAAAGAAATTGATTTTGTGACGATTTTCGACTGAAAACGGATTCCATCGAAAATGGATGAATAAAATAAATGCAAAAGAAATTGGTTTTGTGAAGTTTTTCGACGGAAAATGGATTCCGTCGAAGATTTTTACGGAAAATGTATTCTATCGAAAATGGATGAATTAAAATAATGCAAAAGAAATTGATTTTGTGAAGTTTTTCGGCGGAAAACAAATTCCGTCGAAAACAGATGAATAAAATAAATCCAAAAGAAATTGATTTTGTGAAGTTTTTCGACGGAAAATGGATTCCGTAGAAGATTTTTGACGGAAAATGGATTCCGTCGAAGATTTTTGACGGAAAATGAATTCCATCGAAAATGGATGAATAAAATAAATGCAAAAGAAATTGATTTTATGATGTTTTTCGACGAAAAATGTATTCCGTCGAAAACGGATTAATAAAATAAATGCAAAATAAATTGATTTTGTGAAGATTTTTAACGGAAAATGAATTCCGTCGAAAACGGATGAATAAAATAAATGCAAAAGAAATTTATTTTGTGAAGTTTTTCGACGGAAAATGGTTTCCGTCGAAGATTTTTGACGGAAAATGAATTCCGTCGAAAATGGATGAATAAAATAAATGCCAAAGAAATTGATTTTATGAAGTTTTTCGACGAAAAATGGATTCCGTCGAAGATTTTTGACGAAAAATGTATTCCGTCGAAAACGGATGACTAAAATATATGCAAAAGAAATTATTTTGTGAAGTTTTTCGACGGAAAAAGAATTTCATCGAAAACGGAATAATAAAATAAATGCAAAAGAAATTGATTATTTGAAGTTTTTCGACGGAAAATGGATTCCGTAGAAATTTTTTGATGGAAAATGGATTTCGTCGAAGATTTTTGATGGAATATGGATTTCGTCGAAAACGGATGAATAAAATAAATGCAAAAGAAATTGATTTTGTGAAATTTTTCGACGGAAAATGGATTCCGTCAAAGATTTTTGACGGAAAATGAATTCCGTCGAAAATGGATTAATAAAACAAATGCAAAAGAAATTGATTTTATGAAGTTTTTCGACGAAAAAAGGATTCCGTCGAAGATTTTTGACGAAAAATATATTCCGTCGAAAACGGATGAATAAAATAAATGCAAAAGAAATTGATTTTGTGAAATTTTTCGACGGAAAACAAATCCGTCGAAAATGGATGAATAAAATAAATGCAAAAGAAATTGATTTTGTGAAGTTTTTCGACGGAAAATATAACACCTCATATATTTAAATGTGAATTTTTATATTATATTGTGAAATGAAAGTTGGTGGATTAGTGAAAATCCATGAATTATGGCCAAAATGGGCAAAAAGGGCAAAATGGTAATTTGCCAACCGTGTGTTCTGAGACAAAAATACTGAGTTAGAGATTTCATATGACAAAAGTAACACTGGAAATGGAATCAGGGCGGAAAATTGAGTGAATAGGCAAATTTGGAAAAAAATTGATGAATAGTGATTTTAAGTGTTAAAATACTATGATGTGAGTGTACCGATAGGTGTGAAATTTTTATCAATATTTTGGAGAAATAAAAATATGTCATGGACTGGAAAAATATGTAGATTAAGAATTTATGATCGGAATTTTTATCGGGGTTAAAGTTAGATCGCGTGTGGGACCCGTGTGACCGAAGTCACTTGGCCCCACCTCTTTTTCTTCTTCCTTTCCTTTCCTTTTCTTCTCTCCTGCGCGCACACACAGTGTGAAGAACCAAAACACACCCTTCTCTTCATCTTTTCGCATTCCTTCATTTCTTCACCGAATCGCTTGATTTTGGTGTTGAAATCTATTGTAAACAACCTTCTAGATCCATTGGTAACACTTAGAAGCCTTGAATCCACCTCCTTGCTGCGTTTTTGACCAAAAACAGATCCGACCCACTTGGGTTCTTGGAGCTTTGTTGGAGTTTTGATCTTCTCATGGTTTAGTGAAGCCTTGGTGGTGATCATACAACACATTGTGAGTATATTTGTGGTAATTTTGTGGTTGATTTCATAGATCTAGAAATTTATGTTCTAATCTTTAATTTTAGATGTGTGATGATAGAGAGCCCAAATGGAAAAATGCTATTAGATGAAAAGGCTTTAGAATCATGCTTGTAAGCTAGAAATGCTATGATAATTTTTGGTGAAAAAGATAGGTTTTTAACTTAGGAAAATTTGAGGGATTTTCATGAAAAATGAGTTTTGGTGTAATTTGGATTTAATGATTGTGGTAGGGTGCCTCACACGGACGTGGTTGTGAAAAGTTGATTTGGAGCATACGTTTGGAACGGATTGCTCGTATTGAATTTATGTGATAAAATGTGGGTTTAAAAGGGAAGGATTAGTGAAAATCCAAGGATTATGGCCAAAATGGGCAAAAAGGGCAAAATGGTAATTTGCCAACCGTGTGTTCGAGGCTAAAAATGGAGTTAGAGATTTCGTATGACAAAAGTAACACTGGAAATGGAATCAGGGCGGAAAATTGAGTGAATAGGCAAATTTGGGAAAAATTGATGAATAGTGATTTTTAAGTGTTAAATACTGCAGTACGAGTGTACCGATAAGTGTGAAAATTTTATGAGAATTTTGAGAAAAGAAAAATATGACATGGACTGGAAAAATATGTAGATTAAGAATTTGTGATAATAATTTTTATCGGGATTAAAGTTAGATCGCATGTGGGACCCGTGTGACCGAAGTCACCTAGCTTCCCACCTCTTTTCCCCACGCCCTCTCTCCTTCTTTCCTTCTCCTTCCCGTGGGTTTCCTTTTCATTTGCAAAAACATGAACCATTCTCTCTTCCCTCACCATTTCTTCATTTCTCCACCAAATCACTTGATTTTGGTGTTGAAATCTATTGTAAACAACCTTCTAGATCCATTGGTAACACTTAGAAGCCATGAAACCACCTCCTTGGGGCGAAAATGGACAAACTCAGATTCGAACCCTTAGGTGTTCTTGGAGTTTTTGGGAGTTTTGGATCTCTTTTGGATTGATGGAGCCTTGGTGGTGTTCCTACACTTGATGGTGAGTATATTTGTGGTATTTTTGTGGTTGGTTTTGTAGATCTAGAAATTATGCTTTGAATCTTTAATCTTAGATGTGTGATGATAGAGAGCTCAAATGGAAAAATGCTATTAGATGAAAATGCCTTAGAATGATGCATGAAAGCTAGAAATGCTATGATAAATTTTGGTGAAAAAGTTAGGTTTTTAACTTAGGAAAAATTTGTGGAAATTTCATGAAAATGGCTAAGTGATGTAATTGAATAATGGAATGGTGGACCATTGGTATAGGTTGATAATATGATTACATGATTAGTATGAGTGTTAAAATGAATTGAAAAGCCTTGGGGCATACCTTTTTGGAGGAATCCGAATTATGATGAAAATTGAGGAAAAATGATATAAAAATGATGTAGTGGATGTTGAATGATTGAAAATGAGGTTTAATTGGAAGATAGTATAGTGTGGTAAAATGGAATGAGAAGAAAGAATGTGTGATTCATGATATAATTGGTAAATTGATCTATAAAAGAGATTGAAGTAAAATGAATGATTATTTGAGATTTAATGTTTGATTTGGAAATGGATTGATAATCATGTTGTGGATTATCTAGGTTGCCTCTTTTGGACGCTTTGGAAGCGGGTAAGCTTGGAGCTTACGTTTGGAGCATTGGCTCGGTATTGAGGTAACCATTGGAACTGGGGTTTAGCCCTTGTGTGCTCCACCACACCTAGTGGAAGGTTGTGGTTGGATTATGTGGTTATGACATTGTGTGATTGTGTGCTTGTATGCATATTGCTTGAGTTTTGTGAAAATTGTTTGGTCACTGGCCAGTTGACGTGTGTTGGAGTTTGGACATCCGCTGGGTTCGTCCTTGTGAGAATGCCAGTCGGGTTTTGCCGTGGAGTCGACTCTGGGAGCGGCGCCAGGATGATCCAAACGGGGACGTCCGCCGGATAGGGCTCATGAGGAGTTCCGGTTGGGTATTGCCATGGAGTCTTCTCAACCATGGGAGAGGCGCCAGGACTGTCTCGGGAGTTATATGATGGAGTCCTTGAACATGAATCCATGAGTGGATGTTCTCGGGTTGTCTCCAGTTGATGGGTGATATTGTATTACATGCATATTATATGATGTTGTATTTGCACATTGAGTGAGCCATGGGGTGGAGAAACCTCCAGGGCCCTTGGTTTACTGAGATATATTTATATATCTCACCCCGTGTTGTGGGGCATCATTTCAGGTCAGGTTGAGCCTGGAAGAGTGGAGCATGAGGTGCATGTTGGAGGCACCATGTGTTGAGCATTGGATAGGGACACATCTTGCATATGATGTATGCTTTAGACTTAGGTCATGAATCTATGCATGTTGAAAATGCCATGCTTAGTAAGCTCATGAACACATGTTAGATCCTTCAATGTGATGTATATGTAGGACATGAGAATATATTGTATATTTGAGTGAGCATGGGACTTGTCCATTGCCACATTCATTGTATTAGAAGCCTTGGTGAATATGTTGTAAAATGGACCATTTTTGATGTGAAATGGCCATTATATTAAAGACTATGTAAATGTTGCCTAATGGAATGAAATTGCTTGTTTGAAGGGCCTAGAGCCTACATTAGAGTATGTTTAAGTGTTGTGTGGAGTATCAAGGGGTTAGGGATGGATTACACAACCCTTTTTGGGGCTTAAAATGCTGTAATCTGTCATTTTACTGCATAGTAATCGATTACCCAAGCATGGTAATCGATTACCATGCAACAGGGGACGAAAAATTAGCTACTGTCTTCACTGGTAATCGATTACTGAGCCTTGGTAATCGATTACCATGTGAGGTAATCGATTACCCAAGCTTGGTAATCGATTACCAGAACAGAGGAGGTCAAAATTTGGCTACTGCCTCATTTTTGACAGGTGGTAATCGATTACCACCCACTGGTAATCGATTACCACAGTGCAATTTTTGAAAATTCAGGTTTTTCTTGACTTAAAGAAAGGGGCATAACTTGGTGGGTAGAACTCCAAATGGTACGTGGTTTGAAACCACGCGTAGCTTAGGTAAAGGGCTAGAACATGGTAAGAAATGAAAATAAGTTGATGAGTTTAAATGAGTTGTAAAAAAAAGAATGATTAGTGATGTTGTAGACTGTTTGCTTCCGCGTTTTGCATTTACAATTATGGTGTTGTTTTAATTGATTACGGAAAAGGTAATGGTTATAAAAAGGAACACGAATAAAGAAAAAGTTTACCCGTAATTTAATTAACCCAACTACTGTGATTGTAACTGCGCTTAATATCATAATCAATGTTAACAATACCGGTACGTATCGGGCTGTTACATTTTATGGTATCAGAGCAGTTTCTTTAGGGAACTCTGATGATTGTGTAATTGAGGTGAGTGCTGTATAGTTGTACGTAGACTCTTATTGACTGCTACACATGTGATTCCTTAGTTTGGGCCTGATCAACCCATATCTTCGTGTTCAATGTGTGGTCAGTATAAGATGCCTTCGTGACAACCCTGGAGCACTAATGCCAGTCCTTAGGCTTAGGTGGTGGGTGCAGTGTTGACTACCCCACGGATGGATATGTTAGTGAGTAAATTTGATGTGATTAAGGACTTAGTGAGTTAATGGTGTTGTGAATTGTTGCATAATGTGGTAGTATGATTGTATAATGATGATTTATGCAATAAAAAAAATTATGGTGCTATTGGATTGTTGTAACTTAGTGAAATTGGTGGTAATTGATGAAAATGTGAAATGTAAACATGTATTGTAATGAATAGAAATAAAGGAAGTTATATTGGTATATGTAAATGATTGATTTGAGTGGATATTGGTATGATGATGTGGGTAAGTCTTCCCTAAATGTTGTGGAGTTAGAAAAATTGAGTTTATGTGAGGGTTAGTGGAATATCTTTGACATGGTGGGGAATTAGAACCCCGATGAAATTGTGAAGATTTGAATACGAGTGTGTATATGGAGCATTGGATACCTTAGGGTAAAGTTATAAGGTTACAAGACCCTTGATGAGGGCGTACACTTGGATGACTTAAGATGCTTGGATGTAGAAATAAAGTTGAAATTTCAAAAGGTAGATGTAGAATTGTGAGTAACTTAAAAGAACTATGGAAATGATGTGTGGGATAATTCAATGTTTAGAATGGGACTTTGGTCCATGATGAATAATGCTGGTTAGGTGTAAGTGAAGATATCATATGTACAAAAGTAAAATATAAGAAGTTGAAGAAATTGCCATTTGTGGCATGGGATGAAATTGATTGAAAGTATGAGAGTCCATAAGTTAAGGATGGTTGGACTTGACAAATGTGAGGTGAGAAAATATAACTGAGTGTGGTGTAGTAATGGTACTAGTATGCTTCCATAATGTTGTGGAGCATTGCAAGTCGGATGATGTGGCTTAACCTTGTGTGGATAATAATCCTGTGATGGCCGAACGCCAATGTGTATAAATGTGTATATCTATATGTTTTGTGAAGGCCGGGGTGCCTGAATGTATATTTGTATTGTTTTGAATTAGTAAACCCTTGGTAAAAGAAAAATTTTGCAACTGAAATTCCCTATGATGGGAAATGCGAAGAGATTGTCTCTTGGAGTGTCATTGGATGCTCAATGTGGTATGGGACTCATGATGGAGTCCCGGTGTGCAAGTATACCATGGCACACATGTTGGTAATAATGTGAAAATTAAAATTGTCCTGGGTTTCCCTTGTGGAATGAACCCTAAGAGTTGTTGCTCTTGGAAGTCCCAGGCGAGCGCTGCTCGAAATTGGAATTTATCTGGTGGTCCTGATGCACTGAATGCATGGACGGTTAAATGAGGGCACCCTTGGTGTCGTAGTGAAATATTGAGAGTAAAGTGATGCTATGTTAAGGAAGTGGATCTTCCACAGTGTTGAGTATGGTTGATATAAGTCATGACGGACAATGGATTAGGACTGTACCAAACACGGGTACTGTAGAAATTGAAAGTTTTGTGTCAAAATATGAAAAAGATGCCGAGATCATGTGAAGAGGATTATTCTATGGACTAAGACTGATGACTAGTCAAGTTAAATGAGTATAATGTCAAGAAAAGAACCATATTGGAAAATTATAGTGGATGGTGCAAAAGTAGAATATACCTAGGATACCATTATGTATCTATATAAGAATTGTTGCCGTTATATACGGATTTGATGCTAATGTGTTTATCTGTGTGGCTATCTCCGTATGGATTATGTTCCCGGAGATTATTATTATTATCTTGTACAAGTAAGATAGTGTGAGGTAGAACCTTGAGTTAGTGGGACTGTTAGTACGGCCTATGGGCATGTTACCTCTTCTTGCGTGAATTATAAGGACAGATTCTCTGATTGATGGGGCATTGCACCTGGGGCCCTTAGGACAGCAAGAGCTCGAGGGGTTAAACCTAAGGATGTTCTTACCCATTGCATTAGAGGATTGTATCTTGTGAGGAACGCAAGGGGTGAATTTTGGATAACTGTAAGTGAACAGTAATATGCCAAATATGATGAAATATGTGAAGTGCCACGAGATGGTAGTTTGAATTATGAAATTGAGCACTCGGAGATGTGCATGAGTGTGTACCAAGTGTGGTAGTATGGAATTATGGTTTTACAGAAATTGTGAAATGAATTATTGGATTGTCACCCTAGGTGAAGGGAATGGAAAATTGACCAGTGATGATGGATTGAGTTAAAGTTTTATGTAAAGGATTGTGATGGTGAGATGCTAAGCTAAGTTGGTGGCCGAGGGGCCAAAGATCTTGATAAGTGATAAATTGTGATATAGTCAAGTAAGAAAGTGTGGTAATAGTTGTTAAATAGAATGGTACTTGATGAAATAAAAGGTTGATGTCCTTACCTTGATGGTAGAGTTACTGATGAAGCAGTATAGATGCAAAATTTTGTGAGTGATGTGTTGAAAATACACGATGTTAAGGTTGTGTTTGGCTAGGTATCAAGATATATGATTGAGAGTGCTGGTAGCACTTGAGTAGTCCGAGAGATTGTGTAATCATCAATATGAAGTGACGAAAGTAATGACAAGGATGGATTTAGTTCCTAGTGGCATGATGAATAGGTTTGAAAATCCCTATATGATGGGACAGATATGAGAAAGAAATGATATGTAACCTGGAAATGATACATACTGGTTAAATGAAATGATAATGAAGGTGAGGTACGTGGAATGAAATGCAGATTGAATTGATAGAATAAGTATGGAACGGTGATGAAAGAAAATTGTTAGTGGAAATCTTAGGCATGTTGCCTTTAATGTGAAAAATCGATGATGAACTATGTGTTAAGTTTTGATATGATTAATTGAAGTCGTAAGTATGATCTAGTGTAGGAAGATTAATGAGTGAATCCATGGATGAAGGCTTTGAATTAGCCGATGTAGTGTATGAAATTCATAAGGGGATTCGTGATTGAAAGCTTTGAAATGACCGATGTAAGGTGTAAGTTGTAATATGTGGTCTATTGAGTACCAGTAAAAGGTCTTGAGGAAGAGATTCGTCATCGTGTTTTAGTGAAGATGGTGGACTTGTAAGGATAGGTTGACTGTTGAGCACAAAGATGGTGCTTGTAAAAGGTAAAGTGTTGAGGTGAAATGGTACGTTGTAGGTTGAGAACATGAGAAAAGAAAAAAATGTGGATATACGAGTTGTGGCTAGGTGCCAAAATGTGGATTTGTCCCTCAGAAAGTAAAAAGTATGGTGAGCGTAAACTAGATGATTACTCGGTGAGTTACACTGAAAGGCTGTGAGATTCCATAATAATGTTGATGTGGAATAAGAAATGTGAAAGAGATTGATGACAAGAGTTAATACTCCGTGGAAATAAAGAGCAAAGAAAGATAATTTGTGACCGTAATGTGCCAATAAGTAAGAGTTGCCTGTGTGGCACAGATTGAATAGGATGTAGCATAACCCTATAGGTATATAGGTTGGTATGTTAATTTGGTAGGAAAACCTGCCAAGAGAAAATATGGGCTATATGTGTTAGGTAGCCTGACTTGTGAAAAGAAAGTGAAAAGTAATTGAAAGAAATTGGCTTGGTAAAGCATTGATAGAGCACGACTGTGTGGTGCGCTCCGGTTGTTCACATGTGGTGTCACCGGTTGAGATTGAGATTGGGAAGGACTTGAGGTCTCCCATTGGGCCTTTGAAAGGCAAGACGATTGTGAAATGTGGCTGAAAAGCCAAAAGTTAAAAATGTAAATAATTATTTTGGTGTCCGCGCACTGGATGAGGCTTCTTGGGTACGGGGGACTGAGATTCTCTGGCTGTATCCCGAGTTAGCATATGTGCATAGTTGATTTTGCGGACAAAATTCCTAAAAGGTGGGGTGAATATAACACCTCGGAAAATTAAATGTGAATTTATGTGATAAAATGTGGGTTTAAAAGGGAAGGATTAGTGAGAATCCATGAATTATGGCCAAAATGGGCAAAAAGGGCAAAATGGTAAATTGCCAACCGTGTGTTCTGAGGCTAAAATACTGAGTTAGAGATTTCGTATGACAAAAGTAACACTGGAAATGGAATCAGGGCGGAAAATTGAGTGAATAGGCAAATTTGAGAAAAATTGATGAATAGTGATTTTTAAGTGAGAGATACTGCAGTACGAGTGTACCGATAAGTGTGAAAATTTTATGAGAATTTTGAGAAAAGAAAAATATGACATGGACTGGAAAAATATGTAGATTAAGAATTTGTGATAATAATTTTTATCGGGATTAAAGTTAGATCGCATGTGGGACCCGTGTGACCGAAGTCACCTAGCTTCCCCCTCCTTTCCCCACGCCCTCTCTCCTCTTTTTCCTTCTCCTTCCCGTGGGTTTCCTTTTCATTTGCAAAAACATGAACCATTCTCTCTTCCCTCACCATTTCTTCATTTCTCCACCAAATCACTTGATTTTGGTGTTGAAATCTATTGTAAACAACCTTCTAGATCCATTGGTAACACTTAGAAGCCATGAAACCACCTCCTTGGGGCGAAAATGGACAAACTCAGATTCGAACCCTTAGGTGTTCTTGGAGTTTTTGGGAGTTTTGGATCTCTTTTGGATTGATGGAGCCTTGGTGGTGTTCCTACACTTGATGGTGAGTATATTTGTGGTATTTTTGTGGTTGGTTTTGTAGATCTAGAAATTATGCTTTGAATCTTTAATCTTAGATGTGTGATGATAGAGAGCCCAAATGGAAAAATGCTATTAGATGAAAATGCCTTAGAATGATGCATGAAAGCTAGAAATGCTATGATAAATTTTGGTGAAAAAGTTAGGTTTTTAACTTAGGAAAAATTTGTGGAAATTTCATGAAAATGGCTAAGTGATGTAATTGAATAATGGAATGGTGGACCATTGGTATAGGTTGATAATATGATTACATGATTAGTATGAGTGTTAAAATGAATTGAAAAGCCTTGGGGCATACCTTTTTGGAGGAATCCGAATTATGATGAAAATTGAGGAAAAATGATATAAAAATGATGTAGTGGATGTTGAATGATTGAAAATGAGGTTTAATTGGAAGATAGTATAGTGTGGTAAAATGGAATGAGAAGAAAGAATGTGTGATTCATGATATAATTGGTAAATTGATCTATAAAAGAGATTGAAGTAAAATGAATGATTATTTGAGATTTAATGTTTGATTTGGAAATGGATTGATAATCA
>JAVKPL010000182.1:0-142521 GCA_032173675.1 Gastrolobium villosum | reverse complement strand
TCATCGGGTAGTGGGGTAGAGTAGTTGGAGTGAAGTTGGAATAAAATTGAATTTTCAAAAAATCATTTGACTTTTGGCTTCTGCTTTTTCCATAAGCAAGGAATCCTGACTTCCAAAAAAAGTACTGTATTAACCTTCTTTTTTTTACATTCTGCTTTTTTAAAAGCTGCTATCTGCTCTTTTTTTTGGTTCAGAAACAGAGCCTAGCTGCATCCATACTAATCAATTGCAATCGGATCATAACCTTCAACATGTGTAACTTTTCTACCATTTTCTCTCCATAATTTTTTTTCTTCACTTTCCTCCATTTTTGCACCACTTGCTTTTACATTAAATCGCTCATCATACAATGAGTATTATCTTTTGTTTTATTACTTCTTTCTTTTTGCCTTTTTTCCATTTTTTGTTTAATTTCACAATTTCTAAGGTCTCCGTGATTTTGCCACCATGAATTGGAGTGTTTGTAAAAGTTACCATCGTTTCCTTCCTGTTTAATGCTGATTTATTGTATTGCAGTTACCTTCACATATACACATCCAATGGAGTCTCACTCCATGAGTTGTCTATCTCTTTATCAAAAGATCGGAGATTTTCTACCAATGATAATGATGACCTCTGTAGCATATGTCAAGATGGAGGGGATCTTTTGTGTTGTGATGGATGCCCAAGAGCATTTCACATAGGTGAAGTGTTTTTTGCTTTTTCGCTGTGTAAATTAGTTCTGGATTAATGTGTGTTGCATTACCCATCTTGTATTGCAAGATGATACCTGATTACGCTTGAAAATGATGCTATTGTCAAATTGCTTGTTTTTTTATTTGAGTGGGGTTAGTTTCTAGAATGGTTGTTAAAATACCTTTCAATACTCTGACTGGGAAGGACTATTATGTAAATTCTTAATCTTAGTAATTGTAAGATTTAATAACAAAGTAATAAATAACTTGTAATTGAAGGAAAGCTAGATTGATACCATTAACGAAATGTCTGATTATCAAATTTTGAATTTTCTCATCATTTTTTGAATCTTCTCATCATTTTTTGAATTCTAATGTTGAATTTTTCTTTGTTTGATTTTTTTCTTGATTCTAGCATGTGTGATAGGAAAAATTCTTTGTTTGATTTTTTTCTTGATTCTAGCTTTGTTAAATTAATTTATGTACTGTTGAAGTTAGGAAAAATTCAAGTATGTGTGATAGGAACCAAAACAACAGAACCAGAAAATATGAATGAAACATTGTATTTTATATGAAACTGCAGAATTACAAACTATATTGGAAAGGAAAGTGTAAGAAAATATAAGAAAATGAAGGAAACTATAAGCTAGAGCATTTGAGAGGCTGTAGTCTCTCCCAAATCACCCAAGAGGTGCCCAAAAGTTCCGAGTCCCAAACATCCCCTCTCCCCTCCTCCTCTACCTATTTATAACAGACTTGTAACAACCCCTTGCTGTCATTGCTGTTCACGTGTGACCACTCTAACTAATTCATCCTTCCACACCTGACTCATCACAATTAATTAATAGAGATCGTGTCAATGTGGTTTAGTTTTTCTTCCCCGTTCTTCAAATTGTGGGATGAGTGACATACAAGCATTAAGTAAGATGAACAGAACATCTACAAGCAACTTGATACAACTAACGGGCAAGTTGGCTATGACTTTTTGCTACTCTAAAAAGAATAAAGAGAAGAGAGCAAAGAGCATCATAGTACACAGCCCTTTCTTAAACATAAAATGGGAGTAGACAATTAACTGAGAATAGAAAAGGGATACAGGGATACGGGTCTCCACAGAATTTTACAGTTATGGTGGTAGAGTAATTCAAGGCAAGCTTGATGATACCATATATAAATATGTGATATTCAATTTTTTCATCATCTTTGTAAATATCCCATATTGATTTCTTTCCTTAGGAATTTCTTCAGTTCCTTTTTTCTTTGTATTTTATTTGTTTCTTGGTTCTAGTTTGATTATGTTATCTCATATCTATTCTTAATAGCTTGAAACATGGAAAAGTCAACCAATAATCAAAAAGCTGAGGAACTTCTTCAAGTTGTGTATACTTGCATTAAGTTAGATGAACAGAACATCATAACAAGCAGCTTGATATAGAAAAAGAACTGGGCAACGGTTGACAACAGCTTTTAGGCGGAATTTTTTAATATGCTCCCGGATCACCGTGGGTTTTCCACTCAAAAATTGACACATGTATTATTTATTTATTTTTCTTTTCTTTTCTCTATCTTCTCTCTCCTCAACTTTTTCTCTTTATCTCTCACCTCAATCCCACCCAATACTTTGTTTATATTCTAATTTAATGCCTATAAACAAAATGTTTCTGGTTGATCTCATGATTTCTTTTTATTTTTTTATGTGCTTTATATAAACATTTTATATTTCTGTGCAACATTGACCTAGAAGCTGGAGTTGTATGTCTCATTGTTTTATGTTTGCCAATTCTAGATTGTGTTCCTCTTCCTTGCATTCCAAGTGGTACTTGGTATTGTAAGTATTGCCAGAATCTTTTCCAAGATGACAAACATGGGGAAAACAATTTGAATGCTCTGGCAGCTGGAAGGATTGCAGGAACTGATCCTTTAGAACAGATAAACCGAAGATGCATTCGTGTTATCAAAACTGTAGCTGTTGACCATGGTGGATGTGCCTTGTGCAGGTAATGCTGTGTTATTTTTTCTGCAAGTTTTATAGTGATTTTACACAATTTTTATCTTTTCTTCTTTGATATGATGGACATGTGACAGTTATCCCTTGCTCTGCCTTGTGACATAAGTCTTTGTACTTGAATCTTTGTGTTTCTTCTTAAAGATAGCCATATAAAAGCTATCTTTAAGAACATTATTCTCAGCCTCTTGATGCTTTGATGTGATGTACAGATGTCATGATTTCAGTAAAAGCTTTGGTCCTCGGACGGTAATTATTTGTGATCAGGTATTGCTGTATGTTAATTATAAATTGCCAAGCCTTAATATTCTATTACTTTTATTGATATCACAATGGGTTTGTTTAAAGCACTCATTAATGTGTTCTTGCAGTGTGAGAAGGAATATCATGTAGGGTGTTTGAAGGATCATAACATGCAGAACCTTGAGGTAACATAATTTATTTTTTCCTCTGATTGAAATTTCGTTTGCCTTTTGTATTACATTCATTTGTTGACTGAGAGGTTATTTACCAGGAATTGCCAGAAGGAAATTGGTTCTGCAGTACAAACTGCAATCAAATTCATTCTGCTCTGATGAATTTGGTGACTTGTGGTGAGAAGAATCTCCCAGATTCCCTTCAAAGTTTAATAAAAAAGAAGCTTGAAGCGAAAGGTTTAGACAATGGGGTTGGTCTTGATATTAAATGGAGGGTTCTCAACTGGAAATTATCTGCTTCTGTTGAAACTAGGCAATTGCTTTCAAAGGCTGTTTCCATCTTCCATGTGAGTATATTAGTGTTTGTGTATTATTCAGTTTTGATTTTTGTTCAGTTACTTTGGCGGTATTTAAACTGAGCTAATTACCGTTGGCAATTGGATTTTTGAAGGCTTACCTTTAAGTTTATCATATGTTTAGCTCGAGCAATGTGCAAATTTATTCAGTGTTGGAATGTTTTGTTTTCCAGGAAAGGTTTGATCCAATTGTTGATTCTACTTCTGGTCGTGATTTCATTCCAACAATGCTGTTTGGGTAAGCATTGTTTGTTTCTCTGTTTTGGTCTTTTGTTTTGAACTTTTGATACTTATGGATGAGAATGAATTTTCCCTCTTGTTGGTTTGATTTCCACAGAAGGAACATCCGGGGTCAAGATTTTGGTGGAATGTACTGTACACTGCTCACTGTCAAGTAAGGATGAGCGTGGAATGATTTTTTTTTTTACCTAGTGCATATTTGGCTTAAAGATATTTATATTTTTTATTATTTTGCAGTCAAGTTGTCGTGTGTGCTGGAATATTTCGTGTCTTTGGGCCAGAAGTAGCAGAGCTTCCGTTAGTGGCTACAATTGCTGATTACCAAGGACAGGTTGTTTGATTTGCTTCAGTGATAAATATACCAAACTCTCTAGGGTTTTTTAATTTGATTAATTATTTAAAGTGAATGAAGATTTTGTGAATTTCAGCAAATATTCTTAACTTTAAATGATTTCTTTTTTATTTAGGGTTATTTTCAGTGCCTGTTTTCTTGCGTTGAGGGACTACTTGGATCTTTAAATGTGAGAAACCTTGTACTACCGGCTGCTGATGAAGCTGAATCAATATGGACCAGCAAATTTGGGTTTACAAAGCTAGACCAAGAAGAGGTGTGTAACTTCTTATTTTGTTTGCTTTTAGAGTTTCATTGGTTGCCTACTCATTAGACTAACTACTGTCCTCATTAACAGATAAACAATTATAAGAAATTTTATCACATCATGATATTTCAAGGGACCTCGGTACTACACAAGCCTGTTGCTGCACTCTGAAGAGTTTGTGTAAAGTTTTTTGGAAGCCTCCATGTGAAATGGCATTGCCTTTGTTTTTGGTTGGTTTGCTTGGGTGCTGAGCACACTCGTTTAGTATGTACAGGGTTATGCCTTTTTTGGTGTACAGAAAAAACACAGCACTTTCTCTGGCTGTTATTATTTTTTTTTAGCAAAGAAATGAAACGAGGGTCAGGTCAGGGTTTAAAATACAGGAAACCGGGACAAGGAATTTTGAGAAACTTGCTAAAATTTTGGTTTATGTTAAATTCATTTATTAGTCGCCATAGAGCAGTTTCAACGTGATTCTGTCGACAATCTAATAGTCTGTTTTTTTTTTTATATATATTATTTAAATTTTAATTAGAGGCACGTCTCGGTATCATTTTGTATATTGTTCTCAATTTCCTTAGTTTCATGCTTAATCTGCTGTAATACATAAATGGCAAGTATTAAACCTTCGTTTAGAATACTGAAACGCAATTTTATTTTATTTTTCAAAATACATTTTTGAAGTAATCAATTCGTGTTATATTCGTATCTGAATTGTACCTTGCTTATTTAAACGAAGATTTTTTTTTTTTTTTTTACTTTGGAAAACATAATTATGTTAAGGTACACCTAAATCTAGTGGATGTGTTAATACTTTATATATTTTGCTTTAAGGAAAAATAGGATTTTAATTTTTTGACTTCTGTTTTTTTTTTTTAAACAAACATTTAAATATCTATTTAGAGTGAGAAACACTTCTTAAAAAAAGTAGTTTGGGGAAGAGAAAAAACCCATCGAAGGGATCTAATTCCGTTAAGTTTATCACCCTTGTAAGTTCCAAGTATTAAATCTCGCCAAGTGATTATTTCCCATTTAAATATATCTGTTATTGGTGTACGTTTCCTTGTAACGCGCTCTGTTTCTATTTGCTCTTTTCATTTTTCAAATAATGATAATGAGGTTGGTTTACTAGTTATTAACTAGTCCTTAATTCCAATAATTTATAAATTTCATTGACAAGCCAAAATCATGATTTCATTACCAAGACGAGTCTTTACAATAAGTAAATTCGAGAGAAACTAAAATAAAAACACAAGAACAGAAAGAGAAACCCTAAACCCTAAGAACTAGTGAACTTTGTAACGGCCTTGGTCCCTTCAGAAACAGCGTGCTTGGCGAGTTCGCCAGGGAGGACCAACCTCACAGCGGTTTGAATCTCCCTGGAGGTTATGGTTGGTTTCTTGTTGTAGCGAGCGAGACGAGATGATTCCTGTGCAAGCTTCTCGAATATGTCGTTGATAAAACTGTTCATTATTCCCATGGCTTTGCTTGAGATTCCTATGTCAGGGTGCACCTGCTTCAGCACCTTAAATATGTATATTTTGTATGTCTCCACGTTTTTCTTCGATCTCTTCTTCTTCTTGTCGCCGCCTGCACCGCCTTCCTTAGGAATCTTCTTCTCCGCTCTCGGCTTTTTCTCCGCCGGTGCTTTCTCAGCCACCGGCTTCTTCTCTGCGGGCTTCTTCTCCGATGCCTTCGCCATTTTCAAAACTTGATTTGCAGCGATGGAAAGTTGAATATATTGAATGAGATGTGAATTGCGATTTAGGCTTTGAGAAGTGTAAGTTATATATATAGGTTGTTTAGCTGAGATTTAATTGGTTGAAGGGGATAGGGTGCGGATCGATGACGTGGACCGTTAGATCTTTTTTTAGTGAGTTTGGGCGGTGTGGAATCTTTTTTCAATGAGCGGGTCGTGTTTTGCTTTCTCTCCTTTGCGCGCGGTCTTGGAAAATTTTAAAAGATCACAAAATGTTCCCCCCGAATTTAATCTAACTGAGAGGGAAAGTAATTCTTAGGAGCATTTAAATTACTTTTATCCCTGAATAAGTTTTAATAATTGTGCTAAGAATCTTGAAAAGTTTTTGGAAAAAATATTGATATATAACTGGGTCATTTTAAGTGAGAGAAAAATATAACTTTATATTTTTTATTTAAAATTTAAAGTATTGTGCACTAAAATCAGGTTATTTTAGGCAATAAGAAGCAAGCCAAAATTTCAATATCATTATGTATTTTAGTTCTTATTTTAGGCAATATAAAATACAAAGGTTTTTGTTATTCTTGATACTAATAATATTTGTTTATTTTCAAACAAATCTTATATCAGTATGTTAGATGTGAAAGATTTGGCATAATTTTCATTCCAGATTTTATTTAAAATTTAAATTAAAAAAAAAAAACTCATTTTCTCTCTCCCATAATTTCCATTTCTTGTGTCTACCTCCTAAAATGACAATCATCAAACCCTTAAATTAATCATGTCATTTAAAATGACAATCATTATACCCTTAAATTAATCCTTTAAATTAATCATGTAAATTAAAATGACAATCATCAAACCCTTAAATTGATCATGTCATTTAAAATGATAATCATAAAACCCTTAAATTATTTCATTAACGGTAATATGCTTGCACTACTTGACTAATTATTCTTTTGATTCCATCTTTGTTATTCTTTCTTCGCATTGTCCTTACTTTTTCTGTTATAGTTTGTTGGTCGCAAAATTCGCACATGAGCAGTCCTGGGAATATGTCACATGAGCAGCATCTCCACATGGATTTTTATCAAAGAATAGCATGGCAAGACGAAGCTTCTAGAGGCTCAGCTGAGCAACTAGACTCAGGCAGAACTATCAATGAGTCATTCAGGAATAACATAGGTGGCTTTTATTTTTGCTTCATGCTCAATGGTGTTCTGCCCCAGAAGAGCAATGCCTGGAACGCCATTGTTATATTGCAAAAAAGTTATGTAATCACGTAGATAAATGCACCCTACGTCAATGTCCATATCCTCGGTGTCGTCAGACCAGGGAATTGCTTCATCATTTCATAAAATGCAAGAATCCATGTTGTCCTGTTTGTGTTATTGTAAGAAACTATCGTTGCACATTTCAACGTAAGCGCCAAATTCGGTAAGATTGTGAATCAACTTCGGAAGACCTGCACCCGCCGCTAAAACGTATGAAAATTGAGCAGCATGTGGTGACGTGTCTACTCCCCTTATGGTTGAATATTAATATAAATTTAGGTTTGAGATTGGAAAAAAACTAAAGGGATTGTAAAATGAAAATAAGAAATACTATAAAATTAATAAAATATAATTTATTTTTAATTTATAATTATTTTTTATTTTTTAGGCGGGTTGACCCGCCAACCCACCACAAAACGGGGTGGTTGTAATTTTCAATTCGTATCAAAATGCGGGGCGGGGCGGGCCAACTCGTTTTTGGCGGGTTGACGGCGGGGCGGGGTGGGTCAAGGCGGGCCGACCCATTTTGCCACCTCTAGTATATAATATATAAAACACTAAAGTCATGAATGTGTTGGTGAACAAATAATATGATATATATAAAGGGGATTACATTTCTGCAGCTATACGTGCAACAATCAAATATTTGTCATATATATTCTTGAAAGCATTAAATGTGGGGAATTATAACCATACAAAAAATAAAAGCATTAAATGAGAGGAATCATAATCATACACCTATCGTTGTTGTATATAAAGCCACCGCAAGAATGATTTTACCATCTATACCGTTGGGAGCTATAAGCCCACTACGTTCCCTTTAGGGATGAGTCACTGTATGGGCGATACCTCTAGCGAAGGTAAAGACCGTGAATCAAATACCACATTGATAAATTAAGGGGTAAAATCCCCAAATGAGACAAAGAGCCAACATTGCTTATTTAAACAGGTTTGCTTTAATTTTTTTTTTTAAATCCCCAATTAGGTTAAGTTACATTTTTTATGAAATTAGTATCTGAGTCTTTTATGGGAAATGTTATATTTACTATCTATTTTTTTACTACCTCTTACTACTAAATTTTAACCGTTGATTTCCGTAAATCTAACTGTTATAACTTATTGTAAAATAATAATTATTTAATAAATATGACCTCATAAATTACAACCATTAGATTGACAGAAATCAACTATTAAGATTTGATAGTAATAAGTAGTAAAAAAAATGGTAGTAATAATATAGGGAAAGAACAAAGTCTTAATGTTAATATGTTAAGAGGAAAGATATTCTTACTACCAAATCTTTCTATTACTAACTTACTACCTATCAAAATCACCATTAAATCAAAGAGAGAGAATGCTAAAAAAATTTAAAAAAAGAAAAAATATTGATCCAATGGTAATTAGATAGGTAGTGAATTGGTAGTAGAAGATTTTGGTAGTAAGAATATCCCTCCTTATATGTTAATACATGATACCTAACTTCGATTGCCTAGAGAATTCCGCGTTAAATGAAGCGGGAAGTCAAGCAATTTGAAATTTAAAAAAATAAGCATGTCCTAGAACTAGCCGTTAAAAACTTTTTGATTGGTGATGGCACATGATAATATATGCTGCATTATTAGGGTAGAGTCGTTTTATTATAAAAGCTGTTAACGTCCATATATCTAATATCTATTCTCCCAAATCTCGATTAGTTAGTTTTCTTTCTCTGAATTCAAAGTTTTCATACATCAAAGATTTTCACTGCGAATGTTGTGGTGGACAGGAGAACCAGATCGAATTTAATCGAATCGAATCGTGCCCTGGTTAGTGATGGGTCAGATCCAGTATTCTGATAAGTACTTCGACGATACTTACGAGTACAGGTAACTCATCCACATCCACAATTCCTCTTTCTGCTTCATTTTTATTCATTAACCCTAACATTTTTATTGATCTTTTTTTTTCTTCTGTTCAGGCATGTGGTTCTGACTCCTGAAGTCGCCAAACTGCATCCCAAGAAGCGCCTTCTCACTGAAGTACGTGATAATTTTCTGATTCATCTTCAATTTTTTAGGATTTTAATTTTGTTTTATAATTGAATATGATGTTTTGTGATGCAGAACGAATGGCGTGCGACTGGAGTTCAACAAAGCCGTGGGTGGGTTCATTATGCAATTCACAGCCCCGAGCCACACATAATGCTTTTCAGGAGGCCTTTAAACTTTCAACTTCACCACGAAAATCTCTCTAAGTGATTATTTCCCATTCAAAGTTATATATCTGTTATTGGTGTACGCTTCCTTGTCACGTGCTCTGTTTCTAGTGTTTGCTCTTTTCGTTTTTCAAATAATGATCATGAGGTTGGCTTACTGTTATTAACTAGTCCTTAATTCCAATTAATTTATAAATTTCATTGAATAGCCAAAATCATAATTTCATTACCAAGACGAGTCTTTACAAGAAGTAAATCCGCGAAACTAAAATAAAAACACAAGAACAGAAAGAGAAACCCTAAACCCTAAGAACTAGTGAACTTTGTAACGGCCTTGGTCCCTTCAGAAACAGCGTGCTTGGCGAGTTCGCCAGGGAGGACCAACCTCACAGCGGTTTGAATCTCCCTGGAGGTTATGGTTGGTTTTTTGTTGTAGCGAGCGAGACGAGATGATTCCTGTGCAAGCTTCTCGAATATGTCGTTGATAAAGCTGTTCATTATTCCCATGGCTTTGCTTGATATTCCAATGTCAGGGTGCACTTGCTTCAGCACCTTAAATATGTATATTTTGTATGTCTCCACGTTTTTCTTCGATCTCTTCTTCTTCTTGTCGCCGCCGGCACCGCCTTCCTTAGGAATCTTCTTCTCCGCTCTCGGCTTTTTCTCCGCCGGTGCTTTCTCAGCCACCGGCTTCTTCTCTGCGGGCTTCTTCTCCGATGCCTTCGCCATTTTCAGAACTTGATTTGCAGCCGATGGAAAGTTGAATATATCGAATGAGTTGTGAATTGCGTATTGGGAATTGAGAAGTATAAGTTATATATATAGGTTGTTTAGCTGAGATTTAATTGGTTGAAGGGGATAGGGTGCGGATCGATGACGTGGACCGTTGGATCTTTGTTTAGTGACTTTGAACGGTGTGGATCTTTTCGCAATGAGCGGGTCGTGTTTTGCTTTCTCTCGTTTGCGCGCGGTCTTGGAAAATTTTAAAAGATCACAAAATGTTCCCCCCGAATTTAATCTAACTGAGAGGGAAAGAAATTCTTAGGAGCATTTAAATTACTTTTATCCCCGAATAAGTTTTAATAATTGTGCTAAGAATCTTAAAAAGTTTTTGGAAAAAATATTGATATATAATATCTGTGTCATTTTAAGTGAAAGAAAAATATAACTTTATATTTTTTATTTAAAATTTAAAGTATTGTGCACTAAAATCAGGTTATTTTAGGCAATAGAAGCAAGCCGAAATTTCAACATCGTTATGTAGTTTAGTTCTTATTTTAGGCAATATAAAATACAAAAGTTTTTGTTATTCTTGATACTAATAATATTTGTTTATTTTCAAACAAATCTTATATCAGTGTGTTAGACGTGAAAGATTTGGCATAATTTTCTTTGCAGGTTTTATTTAAAAATTAAATTAAAAAAAAAACTCACTTTCTCTCTCCCATAATTTCCATTTCATGTGTCTATCTCGTAAAATGACAATCATCAAACCCTTAAATTAATCATGTCATTTAAAATGACAATCATCATACCCTTAAATTAATCATGTCATTTAAAATGACAATCATCAAACCCTTAAATTAATCATGTCATTTAAAATGACAATCATCAAACCCTTAAATTAATCATGTCATTTAAAATGATAATCATAAAATCCTTAAATTAATCCATTAACGGTAGGGGTGCTAAACGAATCAGGGGCCTTTGGCTCGGCTCGTGAAGGCCTGAGCTCGTTTAATAAAAGCTCGTGTGAGAACCAGACTTGGACTTGTATAAAAGCTCGTTTAATAAAAAGGTCTAAGGCTCTAATTCAGAAGCTCGGCCTTAGAGCCTCCCAGGCTAGCCTAGTATATAAATATTTATTTTATATTTTTATACTACTTGTAATAACTCTCTCTCATCAATTTATTTCACCCCATTTTATTGGTTTAACAGACTTTTTGAATGATTTTGTTCTATATTATGCTGTTTGAATATATATTGAATTTATGAATATTTATAGAGTTACTATTGCTGTTCTATATTATCCTTCATCCTCTTTCACACAAACAAACCCACAAAAACTCATTCGTTCAACTCTGCACTGCTCGTTTGTGTCAATTTATTTTTTATTTTTTATTTTTGTTGCACTTTTTTTTTATAATGGGCAAATATAATATAACCTGTTATCGACCTTCTCTCACTTTAATTTTTTTTTTTTATTGTAGACTTTGTAAATTATTGCTGCAAATTGGGAGCTAAGGTTTCTATCTGGAAATTGATTTTTTGGGATTTTTGTTCTCTTATTTTTACTCTTTAACATGCTAACAGGCTAAGACAGGCTTCGTAGAGGCTTTTATTTTTTGTAAATAAACCAGGTCACAGGCCAATATTATATTCATAACAGGTAACAGGCTAAGGCCAGTCGGACACGTTTAAAAACAGGTTTGGCCCGTTAAGACCAAAGCTCGGCTCGGCTCGGCCCGTTAACACCCCTAATTAACAGTAATTAATTCCAATCTGAGGCCAACTTGGGAAACCCTATATAATTGTATGCTTGCACTACTTGACTAATTATTCTTTTGATTTCGTCTTTGTTATTCTTTCTTCGCATTTTCCTTACTTTTTCTGTTATAGTTCGTTGGTCGCAAAATTCGCACATGAGCAGACATGGGAATATGTCACATGAGCAGCATCTCCACATGGATTTTTATCAAATAATAGCAGGGCAAGACGAAGCTTCTAGAGGCTCAGCTGAGCAACTAGACTCAGGCAGAACTATCAATAAGTCAGTTAGGAATCAACAGAGGTGACTTTTATTTTTGCTTCATGCTCAACGGTGTTCTGCCCCAGAAGGGCAATGCCTGGAACGCCATTGTTATATTGCAAAAAAGTTATGTAATCACGTAGATAAATGCACCCTACTTCAGTGTCCATATCCTCGGTGTCGTCAGACCAGGGAATTGCTTCGTCATTTCATAAAATGCAAGGATCTATGTTGTCATGTTTGTATTATTGTAAGAAACTATCGTTGCACATTTTAACGTAAGCGCCAAATTCGGCAAGATTGTGAATCAACTTCGGAAGACCTGCACCCGCCGCTAAAACGTATGAAAATTGAGCAGCATGTGGTGTCGTGTCTACTCTCCTTATGGTTGAATATTAATACAAATTTAGGTTTGAGATTGGAAAAAAACTAAAGGGATTGTAAAATGAAAATAAAAAATACTATAAAATTAATAAAATATAATTTATTTTTAATTTATAATTATTTTTTATTTTTTAGGCGGGTTGATCCGCCAACCCACCACAAAACGGGGTGGTTGGAATTTTCAATCCGTATCAAAATGCGGGGCAGGGCGGGCCAACTCATTTATGGCGGGTTGACGGTGGGGCGGGTCAGGGCGGGCCGACCCATTTTGCCACCTCTATTATATAATATATATAACACTAAAGTCGTGAATATGTTGGTGAACAAATAATATGATATATATAAAGGGGATTACATTTCTGCAGCTGCTATACGTGCAGCAATCAAATATTTGTTATATATATACTTGAAAGCAATTAAATGTGGGGAATCATAACCATACAAAAGATAAAAGCATTAAATGAGAGGAATCATAATCATTCCCTATCGTTATATAAAGCCACTGCAAGAATGATTTTACCATCTGTACCGTTGAGAGCTATTAGCCCACTATGTTCCCTTTAGGGATGAGTCACTGTATGGGCGATACCTCTAGCAAAGGTAAAGACCAGGCTAGGAGGTACTGTTCCAAGTATTAAGTAAGTTAACGACAATGGAAGATTCAGTGTGTGTAGTGTAACTCAAGTAATGGGCAAAATAACGATACATAAGATGCCTCTTTGGGGTGCCAAAGAGGGCTATTTATATGGGGTCTAAGGAGCCTCCTACGGGTTGGTGAGGAAGGGGTCAACCCGTTTTGGGATCTGCTCGTGATAGCAGATGCTGTGGGGTGTGACAGGCGTTGCCGTGATTACAGCTATGTGCCTGGCGGTGTCAGCGCATGTCAAAGGGGGCAGTTCCCTCTTATGGCATCTGGGGCGACTGCCTTTGGGGGTTGGGGTCCCGAAATAGGATATTTCGGTGTCTCTTCTAGGGAGTGTCGTCTTATTGGGAGTTGGGGATAGTTGCCAGTTGGTAGGACTGACGTGGATAGGGGGTTATGATTGGGCTTGGATCTTTGAGCCACGGTTGCTGGGCCATCCGGAACACCATATATGAATAACAAGTGAAATTGAAAAAAAAAAAAATTTGACCCATGAGTTAACATATCCCGTCCCGCTCCTAACTTGTTTGACTCGCCTACATGCGGGATTGAGTTTTGTTGGGTTGACAAATTAATATATACAACCTGTCCATTTCGTTTTGGCGAGTTAGCGGTTTTACCCATGGAATTCAATCCATTTTAATTTCAAATCTTTCGGCTTCTAAAATATTCCTCAAATAATTATATATTATTATATGGGATTTATATTTCTTATGCAACATAATTATGTTATACATTTTTACATGCCAATATTTTTAATTTTTTTTATTTACTTTTTCCTATGCTCTAAGTATGTGTGTGTTGTAAAATTATCATCTTATGTGACATAAGAAGTATAAACCCCTTATTATATACATGCTAAATGGGACCTTTGGTCATTCATTGCCATCGTAATTTATTTCACACACACTTTTTCCTTTGTGTTTTTTTTTTTTTTTTTGGTAAATACTTTTTCCTTTGTTTTATCATACTTTACCGCAGATTCATTTTTGAAGAACATCCCATGATCTCAAAGTTTATAGGGTTTTGATGATGTCCAAGGGATTGAATTCAATAGCTATCTGAAGTTGTAGATACAAATGTTGGGAGTTTAGTGTCAAATAGGTTAAAAAACATGTATCACCATTTTTACCTTGAAAATGTCATATCCTTGCTCCAATTATTGCATCATATGTTCACCACAATTATGTTTAGTTCAAGTTATATAAATGCATAAGGTATACATAAAAAAATAATGCATGTGTAATGTATCCTAGAAATGTGAAAAATGGTCCATGGGAATTGTGAATAATTAGTGAAAGAGGGTAAGGGCAATTCTGGAAATTTACAGAAAAATAAATTTTAATTTTAATCTAATTTCAGCATCAAGCTTTGGTTTCCTACCGTCATGCCCACTCCAATTTTGATGCCCTCCATCATTTTAAAGGAAGTACATTTCTTATATTGTTGCACACATAAAAAAATGAGTAAGATATTTTTTTTCTCTCTCTTTTTTAATGAATTTTATTAATTTTTGTGTATGTACATAAAATAATTTTATCTTATGCAACATCATAAATGTATTACTCTATTTTTAAAATCTGAACTGCGAGCGCTAAATTCTCCTTCTCATTTTCCTAATATTTGCTTGATTATATTTCGAATATATCAGAGTATAATTAGCTAAGCTTAATGATCTAGCTGAAATTTGTTCATTCTAGAATTGCGAAGATCAAAATTCTCTAGGCCGTTCAAAGCATAAGATCCACTCGATAAAAGCTTTTGAAAAACCACACTATTCAACCCCACTCTATAAGAAGCCATGATCTGCCAAACAAAGTCCACTGGACACAAAGCTAATTCTTTGAATTAGTGACTCCATGTATCCCGGTTTTCGCAGCAAATTAATTAATTCTTCCATTGCGTTGAACATTCCGAATTGTTGAGATATATAGTCCCACGTTATTTGAAAAGTAATTAATGTGGGAGTTTATAAGGCACTTGGACACTCCCAGCATTTGAGCTAGCTTTTGGGGTGATGTCCCCCACTTCTTGATGGAAGCACAAAAAAGGTTTACATGCTATCATCTCACGCTTCAAGCCAAGAGGACTCTTGCGTGAGGGGGCGTGTTGAGATATATAGTCCCACATTGGTTGAAGAGCAACTAATGTGGGAGTTTATAAGGCCTTGGGCACTCCTACCCTTTGAGCTAGCTTTTGGGGTGATGTATCCTAAGGTTCTTTACACGAATCTATTTATTGTTTTTAGTTATATTTACAAATTTTTTGTTTATAAACTACACTATATTCTCTCGAAAGAACACTAGGTTATACTATGTTCTCCCGTGAATATATAGTGTAATTTGTAAAAATTTATAAAAAAAAAAGTTTATAAACGGATCCTTTCCCACCCAATGTAAATGTAATAGAAAGTAACCAGCTTCACAGACCATATACTAATTATTTTCAAATTTCTCATAATCATTCTGTTATAGCATGTTGATTTTTAATGTCAGTTTTTTTTTTTTTTTTTACATATACCAAATAACGAAGAACAACCCGATCGACATGAGTGGCTATCTTTGACTGAAGTGGATAAAGGAATTAAAAATGCATGTGAGTTAACCTCATCGAATGGTATAGCATTATATGTTTCTCATATTATAAAATTATTAATAACATTAATTTTTGTTTTGGACTCACATTTCTTCATGCCCTAGAAGATAATGGACCTCGCCTATCCATTAAAGAGTTTGAATCCTATACTCCTATCCAAATTCTCTTACCTTCACGTAAATCTTGTCTATAAACAAAGGGTTAAACACCATATGTATATATATTTCTGAAACCCTAACTTTCACTTTCATTATGCATAGACCCACTCTCTGACTTCAGGCCCCTTGTTTGTACATAATGATTTGCCATTATTTGCTCCTATAACTTTTCTATAAATACCACTAATCTCAACAATTAACATATCGACGACCAGGAATGCCGGTAATACCACTAATCTCAAATCCTATATTAAAAACCACTAATCTTTTCTATAAATACCACTTTTCTATAGAATCCTCTTAGGAAAAATGTTTATCCTTTTAAACGACACATCTTATATTCTTTCACTCTCACAAAGAGGTGGGACTCATACTTTTATTTTTTTGGTCAACTCTCTCTCCTTCTTTATCTATCTCTTTCTCTCTATTAAAATGACACAACTTTATATCCTTTAAAATGATACACACTTTTACCCATCCTCTTATATTTAACTTTGGTGTTTGGAAATCGAGTCAACAACCACAATTTATAAAATGATGTTGTGGACTGTAGTGATTTGTTATATGAAATTAAAAAAAAATACTTACTAACAAAATGTTCACTGTTTGAGCTCAGAAGTACCAGAATTCTCGTTTTATGCATTTCATTTTAATAAATTATATAAAAATATATGTAATAACACAGATATAAATTTATTTCATTGGTGATGATGATACCACAAAAAATGAAACTGATCTATGATCCAGGAGTATCCAGATCTTACGAGTTGAGAACGAAACAAGAAATATCTACGAACCATGAAAAATGATTAAAAAATGGAAATAAAATAAAAGTAGGTACATAATTTATCATGATTATAATTTATTACTATTATAAAGAAGGGATTTGATTTTCTCATTCCAAGATAATTCAATTCTCATGTTGTGACTCAAATAGTGGTGGGTCCCAGACTTATTAAAAAAAAAAAATTTACATGCAAGTCGAAGAGTCACAACATGAGAATTGAATTCTCATGCAACATGAGAAAATGTTTTCCCTGTAAAGAAAGAGGAAGGATATTCTTACTACCAAATTTTTCTACTATTAACTTACTACCTATCTAATCATCATTAATTGAATAAAGAGAGAGAATGCTAAAAAGTTTTTGAAAAAAGAAAAAATGTTGATCCAATTGTGATTAGATAGGTAATGAGTTGATAGTAAAAAAATTTGGTAGTAAGAATATTTTAAGAAATTTACAGCCCATTAGTATCACTGGATAATATAAGTTGAAGTCTCTGGTCAATGTACATGTTACTAATTGACAAAAGCCGAAGTCGTCACAGAGAGAGGTGATATAACTAGGCGGTGGCGTTGATGTGAAATTGGATGTGGTTGCATCCCTTTTTATATTTGCAAATTGATAATAGAAGGATGGTTTAGAAAGGGACATTCATTAACTATTTGTTTAATGATCATTAGATCCGCCAAGGTAGTAGTTATGGACTGCAACTAATTAATGACGGTGAGAATATAAAATATTAGTATTACTTACCCATATTTCAGTTCAATTTCTATTAAATATATCTTTAGGGAGGGATGAAAATTTTTAGTTATGACTAAGCCTCAAATCGAGATTAGTTTCATAACTTATTCAAAATAGTTGAAGTTTGTGGGAATATCCGAGAGGTCGACTTGCTCAAAAAAATAATTATGATCAGTATACTTAAAACAAAATATTAGCATTAATTTTTCTTTTTAAGAAATCTCCACCCATTTAAACATAATCACAAGGATAATAAAGCTCTTCCCATCAAATTTTTAACACAATTTAAAATCACTTCCCAATTAAATCTGACTAGTTGATCAAAGTTTGATGATTACTTTATCCCACACAAATCATTTACCCGTAACAATCCAATATCCTTATGAAAAAATAATCACATCGGACCATTTTCATCCTCGAATCCATTTTGAATTTTGATAAATGCATTGCTTGTGAAGTATGTCTTCGTATATGTCTTATAGATGTACTTGTTGTTGATTAAAAACTTGAAGCTGATATTCGAAAGAAACGAATGTTTAATTATAGAATTGATTTTGGAATATGTATATTTTGTGGAAATTGTATTAAGCAGCGGCGGAGCCACGTGTATTGTGGGTGTGGCCTTGGCCCGGGCTAAATTTAACAAATTATACTTATTATATATAATTATATGATTATATATAATTTGGCTCTGGGTAAAATTATAATTTGGCCCATGCTGCAATTTATAATTTGGCCCTATCTGAAGTTTAAAATATTTTTGGTAAGAGATTTGGGTAAGTTGTATTGGGTTATGTGTTCAATTTTTACTTGTATAAAAAATATTTTAGTAAAATTAAAAATTATTTAATAAAATTATAATTTTTCTTGGTATTGCCTGCTCAGGTGCTCTGTATTTAATATAATTTAAATGGGGAGGGTTATATTTATAAAATTTTTGTTTACAAACTACACTTTGTACTCCAAAAAGTACACTAAGTTACATTATGTATTTCCGAGAGTATATAGTATAATTTAAAAAAATTTGTAAACAGATCATTTCCAATTTTATATTTGAAAAAATAAATATACGTATAATTTTTTAACCCGGACTCAAATTTGAACCCAACTCCGCCAGTAGTATTAATTATTGTCCAACAAATTATTTATCAATGACTGTAGTGTGGAACGAGGTCAATCCTTATAGACCATCTTACTTTTACAAATAATTATAAAAAGATTATTTCCGGAATTAGAACCACGATCTTTTAGTCACAAAAATAGTTCGCCTTTTGTATTTTTAACACACGTAATTAAAATTTAAATTAGAACAACTTGGTGGTTGATTTTTCTTTTTCTAGGTAACCGTGGCACTTTCGCATCAAAAGAATAACAAGAAAGAGACCAACTCAGTTAGGATAGATGACCTGTGAGATGTCATCGAAACTGCGAACGCATTGGCTTTCGTTTAATTGCGTATAATTAATACACAGTCTACAATATAGTCCTTCTTTAACCATCTCCAAATCTTATCGATAGGATAAGCCTAGCAATATTACCGGGCTTAAAAAAATTTGTTTTAGTCAGCATCTGCACCATAAGAAAAGGGTCCAATCCTTCTAAAATTACAGTGCCAGACAAGTTTGAGGCTTAAACCCTAAACAATTACAGTCCCATCTGCTTATATACAAACTTCGTATACAACTTTATTTCTTAATCCCATGGACACAGTAATAAATGTTCCATATGCAGGATACGATGTTAGACATCACCAACTAATTTAGAAAAAGTTATTTTAAAGTGAGTTTGTCTGTAAAATAAATAAATAAGTGTGTTTTTATCTTTTATTTAATGTAAAGTATATCATGATCCGCTAAAAATTAAAGGTAAATACACACTTATTTGCTCACTTTAAAATATTATTTTCCATTAATTTTACACTATACTTACAAAGTAATGAGTAAAAAACACCACCCGAAAAAGAGAAGATATATAACAAGAGAATGCTTAGTGACCTAAGTTTTAGATCCATTAAAGAAATACCCTCAGGACGTGCAAGACAAAATACTTTCCATTCCATGATCCCGAAGTGCCATGCCAACGCCACAAACTGTTGGAGCAAACTATATGCAGCGAGACCACAATTCAACAAAACAAGGCAAGAACAATCAAGTGTTCATATACAAATACTGAAGCTGCACCTACAGTTATAGAGATGAAAATCTGAATTAATACATGCGCTCTGGAAGGGAGCAATATTGAAAAGTGTTTCTTCTTGAAAAAGAAAAAATTTACTTTCCACAACTCCAAAGTAGTTTTGTAATTTAAAAAAAAAAAAAATACATGGTATTTTGAGAATTTTAATTCTCCATTGCAACAAGAATTTTCTCAAAATGCTATGATTTTTTTTTCTCAAACCTCAAAATGTATTTTATATGTGAAAAAATAAATATTTCTACGTCCACTTTAGATAACATTTCTATAACTACTACTTTTAATTAAGTCTGACCAGTAAGACATAGTTATAACAATAAAGTTGTTCTTTTTTTTTATTTTTCCTCAAACATTGTCAGCTAATGTGATGGATAGAAAAAAAACAATTTGTACGTCTTACTGGTCAGACACAGTTAGAAAGGGTAGCCGCAGACAATCTTATCTGAAGTGACTGTAGAAATGTTTAACTTTATATATATATATATATAGGCAAAATATTTTTATCCAATCTTGAGCATTGATCCACTTGTATCCAACGACTCACATTACTAAAAAATTAGAGCCTTTAGATATAAGTGGCATCAACGATTAAGATTGAGAGTGTAACTTACACTGGTGTAAAATGATGCTAAGCCATATATATATATGTGGGGTAAACATTTCTCAAGCAGCTTGAGATAAGTTTATCTCCAACTAGCCCCAAAACTATGTCGTTTTGATTAATGAATGATATTTATGTAATCTTAGGTGAATTAATGAAGAGTGTTTCAGTAAAATGTATATGATATAAAAATAAATAAAATTACAATAACACCCTTCATTAGTTCACCTAGAATTACATAAACACCCTTCATTAATTAAAACGACGTAGTTTGGGAGCTAGCTGGAGATAAACTTATCTCAAGCTTTGAAAAATGCCTATTACTAAGAGTATGTAAATTAAATCATCAAAGACATAAACATAAGGAGATAATAGTTTTGGAGTGAAGTTGGGAGAGCACCTATTCATGATGAATTACCATGAAGACATAAATATGATCATGTTGAACTACCATCAATCTGCATTTGCAATGGCTGCTGCTCTAATTTGCTTGAGTATGATAAGCCAGTGATAGCTGGGTGGTGTCCGACGAACAAAGAAACATGACCCATAAGCTTGTCTTTTCTGGAAAATGTAGTGCCACACGAGCACTGCCACTTGAGATCCCCACAATGCTTCTCATGAGTCCTCAAATCAGAAAGCACCGAGAACTGCTTCTGGTTGCACCTCTTGCACACGTACATTTTGGGGCAATGGCTTCTCTTGTAATGATTCTTAGCACAAATCATGGACTTCAATGGCTGAAACTTGGCATGCTTTTGGTTCCACCTACACCCTTCTTGGGGACATGAATATTTCTTGGGTTTCATATTCACCAAACAATCTAAGTTCCCTCTATTCTTGATTGGGTTACTCAAGGCAGCACTAGTCTTATACTCATCCCCATGAGCTCTCATGTGCATCCTCAAATTCGCATCACGCTTAAACCCTTTGCCACATACTTGACAATAATGAGTGTACTTTGCCAACAAATCCTCAGCATCCAATTCAATTATATCTGAATTCTTTGGTGAAATCCCTCTATAACCTTCATTACTTTCATCCCCTTTACACAATCCTCCCCTACTTTTATTGTTTTTTCTATCATCATCCTTAAGCTTATATTTAATATTACTATTACAACTACTAGTATTATTATTATTATTATTATAGCTTTCACCAAACCAATCCAGTGCTTCTGAATCAGTACTAGAAAATAAACTCTGACCTCTAATATCTGTGCCTATGTTACTAAGCACACCCCTATTATTGCCTAAATTTGAGTGTGGCAACTTATCATGATGATGAGATTGTTGGTGGTGCAATTCATTGTTGATGCAAGTGGTAGTAGTACCTGGAGGGAAACTGAGAGCCATCTGTTGGCAGGTGAACATCATTGAAGTGGCAGTTACTATGATTTCTTGGATTGTTGAGTTCATGCTTGATATGGCTATGGAAGTTGACTCAGTTAGGCTTTGATCAGGGGAGAGAATAACACCAACCAGGGTCTGCACTTGATTAAGCTTGTCTTTGAGAACAGAGAGATTGAAGAGGAGGGAACTAGAGGGTGAACCTGAGCCAGAGTTTACCTCCACAGATTGTGACACCATATCTTCAGTGACAGGAAACATCTCAAGCCCTTGATGGACACTTTGGAAGCCAGAGTTGGCCCTTGAAATCATTGTTGGTATATGTTCTTCCAATAATAATACAAAGTTGATTTGGTTTGTAGCAAGCCGTTCTTGGTTCTGAATTTTTAGGTTATAAGAAAGATATTATATATTGAGAGCATATATGCTTATTTTTTTCTTTTATGTGATAATATTGCAGAAGCAAAACCACACTCAAACTGTTCAGATATATAAAATTATTAACGTAATAGTTTAAGTTTTTTTTTGGTTAAAGTGATTCTTTACATGATATCAGAGTCTCGGTGTACCCGATTCGATCCTCATCGCCTTCTATTTTCTTTATAGTGGAATTTCTTTCTTCACACAGTAGGTGGGTCTGTGCATCGTTCACCCTTCAAGCTCAGCTCTCGTGTGAGGGGCATGTTGAGATATGTAAAATCGTTAATGTAACATCAACCAACAGCTTAAACTTTTGGATTAAAATGGTTGGTTACACAAAGAAATTAAAACATATTAATATATGATATTGAGAAATAGAGAGAGATAGAGAAGTCAACTGAGAGGTATAACTTGAAGTTCATCCCCACTTACGACCTCCCTTGCATGTACCCAATCTCAAAGTGGGGCCTCATATAAAATTGAAAAGATATTGCGAGTGACAGACAAAAACCAGATGGGGATATAACTTTATTGGATTGCCCAACATTTTTTTTTTATGTTGAATGTTATAATTAGTTGATTGAATATTTAACAATTAATGGTTGTGTCCGTCTTATATTTTTCATCGTCCTTGTTTATTCTTTTTAAGTTTGTATAGTCAATCTATGCGCATGGTTTGAAATATTCGGAATTCGTATGGACAATCTTTACTCAAAAAAAGTGTCAACATGCATGTTGTTTTTTTTTTTTTTTGCTTGGAAAATGCAACAAAGATTCATGGTGGCGTAATGACGTAACTTGACCCCGGCCCACAACAAAACAGTCCAAAACTCATGCGGCCTTCTTCCCTTGCCAATCAGCCCAGCCAATTATTCATTTCAGTGATTCAGTCCAATCCATGCCATCCTTTTTTTTTTGGTTTTGGTAAACAATCCATGCCATCTTTTTTTTTTTTTTGGTAAACAATCCATATTCCATGCCATCTTTTCTTCGATATCAGCTTGGTTTTTTTTTTTTTTTTTTTTAAGTACATTATCAGCTTGGTTTTAAAGCATTGTAAAATATATATATATATATATATGGGTTTTATAATTCTCATTCAACATGAGAATTCAAATTTTCCTACACACCCTTCGATTTCCGTGCTGACATGGGTCCTACATATAATTTTTTCTAAGATATGGGTCACACATACTTTTTATCTCTATATCATAAGATTTCAACTCTCATTTAACATAAGAATTATAAAATCATATATATATATATATATATATATATATATATATATATATATATTACATTCATGTATCATATTATTTTATTAGTATGAATAAATTTATTAGATAAAAATCTTGGATGATAAGGAGCTTGTTCTTAAAGAGATGTCTCTGGTTCAAATTATAAGAATGGAAAAAATAATTTCAAAGAGCTATTTTTATCCTATGAAGCTCAAATTGAATTAGTTGGATAATCGATGCATTGGTGAAAAAAATAAAAAAAAAATAATAATAGAATTTTTTTTCATAGACATGTATCAAAATTAAAACTCCAGATAAATACAAATATTCTCAAATTCGTGGGTGGGATTATTTAACATGAATTTTTTTTCTGGAGACTCATTTTAAAATTTTAACATTCGTTTGTTCCTTACATACTCATGGCACCATCGTCCACTGGTCAAAAGAATTAGAGAAATGATAAAAGGCATTGATTTTGACATCTCTCAAAAACATAAATTGAATTTCTTTTGAACTTGTCATGATTCAACCCAATTGATGACAATAAGTCACGCAACTTGTATTAAATTAACAGGTTAACCAAACGAGGGTAATTTAGTTGATGTCGGGGAGAATCGAGCATATGGAGGTGACAGTATGTGTTCGATTCTTTCAAGTAACATTTTTAGGTTAAAGTCTTATTTTTGAAATCTGTCCCGAATTGAACTAGTCACAATCATGATTGTTAAAATCTCGATTTATCACTACGATTTTACGTTTTTACGATTTTTTTTCCATTAAAATGATTTTACCAATATTCTAAATGCGTTTACGTTTTTACGATTTTTTTACATTATAATTTTACGTTTTATGATTTTTTAGTCCTCTTCCGATTTACTTAAAATCTCGATTTTAACAACATTGGTGACAATAAATGAATATTTCAAATATATATATATATATATATATATATATATATAAAAGGAAGCCGGCTGAAGTTGTTTCTCAAACAACCTAAATGCGCATAATTGAAAAGAGAGAGAGTAATGTAAGGGTAGCACTAATATTTTAAAATCTAGATAAAATCTAAAAAAATATAAATTAAAAGAAAAATATATAAGAGAAAAAATGTTTGTAATTATAAAGATATATGCATTATTAATTCAGGTAGAATTCACCAAATATAGATCAAAAGAGAAAAAGGTTTAAAATTGTAAATAAAATATGTACAATTAATTTAAAAAAATTTAAATTCAAAATTGAAAAAAGAAAAGAAATTAATAGTGACTTTTTAATATGCATAAAAGAAAATAATCTCCGTTAACATTCGCATATTCCTGCGTCTGTAACTAATTTAAATTTCTCTTCATTTAATAACTCCATCTTCCAAAAATTGATCACAAAGAAGGAAATTATAATCTAATCCGCAATGTGCATTTCAAGATCTCCATCGCGCATGAGTCATGCGTCGCCTATCACTCATATTTAAGCGGGAAATCTACCCAATTCTCAACCATGTTAATTTATATTAATATTTCATACATCAAGGTGTTTGTTTAGTTTTGGACCGCATTAAGGTTAAATTTTTAAAAGACTAGGTTGACGCATCTCTCACGCTTGAACAAATTATTAAAAGATCAGGGCCAAAATAACTGTGACTAAGTTGAAAAGATAAAATTTAATGGTTAGTATTGGCTAAATTTTTTTGGCACTCGTTCATTAATGTTGCTAGTTTCGCCGCTGATAGTTAGGGACGACCTACCTTTAATTAACGCAAAAAATCCTGGAACTTGTTCATTTATATTGAATTGCATTCACGTAACTTATCTTTTGTGTGAGTTAAGGTGGGTGACAAAACTCCTTTGGCACGGGTGGTAAGGAACTGAGCCTCTTAATTAGAGGTTTCGAGTTCGAGTTCTGGAAATGCAAAAAAAAGATTTGGGAGAGTCATCCCCGAAAGAGTCCGATCGTGATCGATGAAGATTAGTTTTCAGATGAGAATACAATATCCTAAATTTATTCAAAAAAGAAGAAGAAGAAAGATGGGTGCCGAGAGGAGGAGAAAAACAAGAGGTTATAACTTTTAAGTGAAAAAATTATGATTTTATAATTAAAAAATGTATTTATAATTTATTTATTTATTTTAATCATAGTTAATAGAAGTAAGAAAATTATGTAAACAAAAATTGTCAGCCATGGATGACTAGATGATCAGAATCTAAAACCTGAAGGATTATTTTATGAGGCCTTTGAGTTACTTAGAATATTAACTAAATTAATTGTTTGTGAAGCTAGCTGAGTTGGGATTGTGACTTGTGTGTTGGTTCAGATAATTTAAAATTAACTCAGTCATTCTCACTGAGTTGGGATTGTGACTTGTGTGTTGCTTTACAACAATGTATGGTGTAAAATCGCGGTGCTGACGATTAAATGCTTAGTGGAAGAGCTAACTTATAATTGAATGTATGATTAGTGGAAGAGTTAATATATTTAGTTTGAAGGATACATGAATGAATCGAATCAACATTCGAAAAAGTGGGATTCCATAGACTATGCTTGCATTGGACGCTACAGTTGGGGATAATTTACAAGAATTAATTGGTAATATCTTCTATATTAATAAGATGTATTAATTGGTATTATAAGTTTTTAAAAAAAATTTGTGAATGATAAAAAATGTTTATCCTATTTACAACTTATATCATTTCACTCTCACAAAGAAGTGAGACCCACACCTTTATTTTTTTAAAATTCTCACTAAAAAATCACACTTTACATATTAAAAAATCTCATATTAATTTGTGAAAACAGTTATTGTTCTTGCAAGCTGCCAAGGATTACATATGGCATCATGGAGTGGCCAGTCTCTCGTGTAGTTGTTCTTAGTTGCTTCAAAACTCGAACGAAGACTTTAAGTTTGTTGAAAATAGGACAGGTTTTTTGGTTTTCGCTGATTAAAAAGGAGGCTAAGCAATTTGGGAGTGGATCCTCTCATGAGCTAATTAACATGACCATGTCATGTGAGGCAATTATAATTATACATGGATGAATTAACGGTGATAAGGGAGGAGAGAGAGAAAATATAATGATAAAAAGTTACACAATCATCATCGTTAATTTAATTATTAATGGTTAAAATCCTCCTACAAACTATGATCATGTTAAATTACACATGAGAGGATTGAAAATTAGATAGGTCTAGGACTCTAGTGCTCAATTATTATATAATTAGGCCAGGCAAATTGCCACTACTTTGCATTGATATGATCATTGGAAAGACTGATATATAAAATGTTAATGTAAACCTTGTATCAAGAACCCTAACAACTAGTTTATTACGCGTGTGGGAAAAAAAATGGTCTATTTGTCTCATAAAAATTAAGGTAAATTTTAAATAAGTTTCATAAATAAAATTTTTTAGGACATAATTATTAAAGAAATAATTAAAACATAAAATAAATAAAATAGACAAGAGATTTGTAACTTAATATTAAATGGTGTCTATAATAAATTTAAAAAATGTTGCATTTAATGACTCCAAAACTCTACAATATTGAAAGAGATTTCATAAGCATAGGTCTCTGTTTCTCAATCATTTCTCGCTTTGCATAAAATGAAAAATTAGCCACCTTAAAAAGGTTAAGGGAAACAAAAAAGGAATATCAAAAGATTTCAGAAAATTATTAGGATTAAGAGACTAACATGTAATTTATAAAAAAATAAAAATAAATAAACTTTGTGATACATATAAATTAAAAGAAGTTGGTTGAAGTATACCCATATGAATAATAAAAAATTTAATGACAAACATAATTTTATGATGCACAATGTGTCTTTGTTTTTTTTTTGTTTTTTTTAATTGAAGATAATTTACCATAAATATATTTTATTTATTTATTTATTTTGATAATCAAACAAAGGAATGATATTACCAAGCTTTCGAACAATGGCTGTTGATTTTCTAACGGTTCTAATTTATGAGATCGTATTTATTAATTAATTATTAATTTGCAATAAATTATAACCGTTAATCGGTTAACAATGAGTTTAAATATAAACTTTCCCTTCGATATTTTACACAAACAATGTTTGATATTACACAATGTACACTCCTTTCAATGGTTAATGTATCATTTTTTTTTCTTTCTTTTACTGTCAACAGTCAAAGCAAATTTACAAATCTTTTCAAGCTTCATTTAATTTCTTCTGGAGTTGTGTACCTGGCCTTCTAATGTCTTTTTGCAGGTAAAAGAAGAGGCATGGCAACTAGCTCTTATTTTTAAAAGTCTTGGGGGGTGAAGCGTAAAGGTGGTAAAGGAAAACAAATTTTTGGAAAGTAAGCTTTGTCCAGTGCAATTATAAACAACTCAAATTTATGTCCATGTTAGGCCTTTTATGTATGAAGGATGCTTGTGTTTCATTGTTACAGCTCAATATCTTATTAACATAATCAAGGTTCAGCTTCAAAGCTACCATCCTCTGGGTACATTAAGAGTTATTTGATTGAATACAATCCTAAAATGTTTCAATTCATGCTTTCTTTTATGCGGGTAATATACACTTTTTATTTCTAAAGTTTGAGACAAATTTCACTCTAGTCCCAAGTAGCTATATGCTTAATATAAATGATCATCTTTTCCCTGACTATGGAGCTTTCTTACTTAGGAGAAAGTTTAATCTTACATATTTTACGCCAAAATAATGCAGTGTTGTTTTCATTTGATTTTTTTCTTTTTGGTATAAGTCGGAGGTATCCGCATTCAACCTCCTCCGATCATTTTATCCTTATCCTCCAGGTACAGCCATGAAGGAAGGATGAGACTAATCCTCTGGGTCCTAAAGATTTTTCAAGAATTTGCTTGAGACAGGGTTTGAACCCCTGACTCAAGCAGACCACTTGCCAAATAAGCTACCCGGGTTTCCAAATTACTTGATCATTTGATCATGCAGTTTTAGCTAATTGCTAAATAGGTAGGATCGGTTTACAATTTTTTTTTTGCAAATTACTCTAAATACGACCGGTTGTACACTGCATGATTAAAGTATGACCGGTCATATTTGGTATAATTTGTAAAAAAAAAAAAAATTGTAAATCTAACCTGCACCTCGCTAAATTACTAATATAACACATCAACAAAAACTTATTATAAGGTTTGGGCTAAGGGTCATAATTATAAAAGGACCAAAAGGGTTAGCTGGCAGCCCTTGATGGTAAAATACACCACTGAGGTCCTTCGTGGGCCCTGGGCCTTGGTGAACATATCTGAACTTGTTTTCCAACATGGGTAGTTTTTCGTTCAAGTATTGATAATGAGTGACCTATGTTTGTTTCATTTGAGACAAAAGTTTAACTACCCCCTTGTCCTAGCTTCACCTAGTTCCTACTACTTGTGCTAATTATGTTTTGGGAACGCACCTTGCAGCTCTTGTTGCTGCAATGTGGAGGATGAAATATCCCGAAAACCAAGAAAAATAAAGTTATTGGAGGATATGACGACCAATGATTGATGAGTGGAGGAAAAATTAATCATCACGTGCAAACATGAGTAACAAGGGTAGTAACTGTTTATTTTATCGAACAATCTATTATCTTTTATCAAAATCTCAAATGTGCGTAGAAGTTAGAATTGAACAGGTAAAGCATAAAAAAAAACGTAGAATCTTTGTTGCTGCCCAGGATCGAACTGGAGACCTTCAGTGTGTAAGACTGACGTGATAACCACTACACCACAGCAACGCCTGTTAACAATGTCATTTTAATTTATAATATTTCTTTCTATGCTTCATGTTTATCCATTTTCTAGTATGTCTAAAACGTATTTTCTTAGTCAACTATAATATACCTTTAACGGAGTGATAAATTAAATAAGTTGTCGAGAACAATTTTTGATGGGACAAAATATTCTTATACATAAGTATAAGAATAAGAAATCTTATACCAAATCTTGATTATTGACTTGCGTCAATTTAATGGCTCAAATATTTAATAAATCATAACCGTTAGATATAAATAAGATCAAATATCAAAAAAATTGAGAGTGTAACTTACGCAAGTGTAAAATGATCTTGACCCTTTTTTATTAGAATAAAAACAAAATATAATAGATTACCAAAAAAAAATATAACAAATTTAAGTACATCATTTTCTTAAAGAAATATCCTTATCCAAACATTTTTTTTGGGGGGAGGGAATTGATTTCTTTTTACTGAAAATATATTTTTCTTTTAAGTTCATATTTTTCATGAAGATTATTATTATTTTCATAGCTTCGTACAAAACCAGCATGTGTGGCATATTATCTGTAACCAGCTAATTAGAAAAGTAAAAATGGATTTACCAATGTATCAGGTACGTAATTAGTTGTAGTTAAGACAAATCTCAGCCAACTAATTTGTAACTATCTGAACCAACCACATTTAACCAAAAAAAAAACATGTATGAATCTCAAAGGTTTAAGTTATCCTTGGCGTAACTTGAACGTTAGACAATTGCCACATTAAATTTCTAAAGATTCCAGCCAGCCGCTACAGCTCACTCTAAGCCTCTAACAAATTTGAACTTAATCTTGATAATGGTTTGCAAAAGGGCATCGCCAAATTCGTTACTAGTGCTACTCCACAAACAATAGCACACCATATATATGTTGAGAGATAAGATCCTTTGACACCTCATCTGAGAGACATTTATAGATCATAAAAGATCAATAACTCTGATTCGTAAGCATGTGACACCATTGATCTTTTTGATCTAATGACTCTCAGATGAGGTGTCAAATTTCAAATTTGACACCGGTATCAAAGGATCATACCTCATATGTTAATTGCTATATTCACAATTTGTGTGAGCAACGTTAAATTTTACTCAGCACTCGACCCACAATTCTTTTCAATGAGTAACTACCATATATAGCATTGGAAATGCCAACCAAACCCAAACCAGTGAAGTAGATCTTAGGTAGCCACATTCCACCAAACTAGGAACTACCACTAAAATAATGAAAAAGATATGGAAAATTGCACCCACATTCATTCTTCTGTCGCCGGATACCAAACCCAATTAGTAAGAATGAATGGTTAGGTTATGATATTCCGGAACCAAATCCTTTGTTTATGGTCAATATTTAATTAATAGAGGAATAAGCAAGTGAAACAGCTCATTTGTTGAATAGAAATTCGTTCAACACTAATAGCACAAATAGTAAGTGAAGGCCGGCCAATACCCACTTTTTTGGTCATGGGCTAGCTTCCAAGTAGAGGCAATAAGCCACACGATAAACCAGCTCATGCATTTGAGGTATTTGTCTGTATCCCCAAACCGTAAACGAATACTACCATAATACACCTTGTGGAAGCAAAACGGATAACAACTACACATTAATGCATGCTTCGGAATATGCTCCAAAAGCTAATTAATTCAATCTCAGCCATTCAGCTGTTGAGGTTGGAAGGCACGGCAAAACCACTTTAAGATAGGAAAATTCTTTCATGTGGAAATCAGATTGTGATACTTGCATGGTAGAATAATTAATTGTGAATTACTATATTAACTCTAAGAAAAAATATCAAAAACTAAATTAGTATATACAAGTAGGGTTTTATAAGAGGTATGTTATAGGAAAAATGATTGTGTTATGTTATAGAGTTTCGTTTTGCGTGCCAGAGTTTTTATTTTTATTTTTGTTGCGGGCCCCACAAAATATTGTGTGTGTAGAAAAAATTTTGTGGTCATGTGATATGATAGATGATAAACCCATACAAGTAAGTAGGGATGTGCATGGGTCGAACCGAACCGAATTGGTTTAAATGGTTCGGTTCGAAAATAGTCCGATTCGGTTCAAAATTGGTTCGGTTCGGTCGGAACCTGTTCTGGTCGACCCTATTTTGAAAAAAAAAAAGTACAATTTTTTAAAATAAAGTTATAAAAATCAATTTGGTTCGGTTTGAAAACGGTTCGGAAATGATTTGGTCGGTTTAAAATGGTTCAGGTCTTAAACTAGTTCTAAAAACTGGTTCGGTTCATGAAATAGTTCTTTAAAAATCGGTTATTTTAAGGACAGTTCGGTTCGGTTCAATTTTTTGGTTATTTTGCACACCCCTGCAAGGAAGGCTCTTGTTTGGGTTCAATATCACATAATGGGCAGAAAAATGTGGTTTATGTTCTTCTTTGAAAAATGATACAAATTGATATTGGGCGTGTCCTCATATTATGGCGAAGTTCATGGCATTATTGCCGAGATATATAATTGAAGAGATATTTAAGTTCATATTACAGAGAGTTGAGTGACCAGAAATTAGGATAGACCTAACAAAAGAAGGAAAGCAATGATTTATTATTAATTTTATAGTATTAGGGTACAAGTTTCCTTTTGATTAATTATAATAAGAATATATTATAATTAATATGAAGGAGAATATGTAATGGGAGGTTACACGACATGGAAGGAACTTCCCAACCTACATGTGCTAATGTCAATGAGTAATCACCTCTCTCCCATTTCTTATGCATTCGGACACCTCACGCAATGTATGTGTCCACATGCTTCGCTTACCAGCATTCACCAAAACGTGCACATAACTAACTTTAGATAAGTGGCCAGTGTAAGTGACTTAAAAGTCTTCCATCTCTTCCTCTCTCTCTCTCTCTCTTGCTTAATCAAAGTTTGATCTCTCACTCTATAATACGTGTTGACATATATGCCCTCGTTTTAGGCTAAGACAAATTAATACCATTTATGCTATCTCAATTCTCATTTTGTTATTTTTCATGGAAGAGAACAAAAAAATAAAAAATAAAAATAATAATAGAACTGTCCCTTTCTTGCCTTCATTCTGTGAACTACATAAATAAGACCGAAGCTTAAAACTAGAAACTAAAAAGACAGATAAAGAGTATGGTTGATGGGTCCAAATAGTGGACCATAGTATAGCTCCTAATTAAATGTTTGTGGTCTGAGAGTCATCAGTATCTTTCTTGGGAGCATCAACGTCTTTGTATGGGCTGGAACTTCCATGAGATAATCTCAAAGCTAGTTATTTTATTCAATTTTAATAATATAAATAAAGTATTCATCAATTATCAAATTTAACCAGGTTTAATTAATTAATTTATTAACTTGCAAAGTAAGAACAAAACAGTTGGTTAATTAGGTGAAACTGTTTAGCTTAAAAAGCTAAAAGAAAGGATTATATATTAAGAGGAAGCGGGGTGAACCAGGAAATATATATATATTAACACTTAGCTTATTAGTGGATTTTAAATAATAGTTAGATATACATATATAGCCAGTGACATTTTTAAATAATTGGGTGTGCTAATGGCACAGTCACATTTTCCAAACTAATCCTTTATTCTTTGACAATAAATGAAACACAGTGTGAGTGTGGTAGCTAGAGTGAGTGAGAACTGTGAAAGATAGAGACTGAAAGGAAAAGGAAAACTTTTGAGCTTTATTAAAATAATAATAAAAAAAAAATCACACAAAGCTAGGAAGCCTATTCCATAACTTTTGGTTGTGGTGGTGGTGCAACCAAACCCTAAGCCACGTCGATCCATATGTCACTGCTCTATCTATTTATCCCAGCTCTTACACAATCGCTCTCCCTTTAGAAGAAACAGCCAAACTAGAACTATAGATAATGACTCAAAACATTAAAATTAAAAAGAGAATAAAAAAAATAAAAGATATAAAGATGCCCATATATGACTCCAGCACTTTTCGTGAATGAAAGGCAACCATGAACACGAACCACTTACTTAAAAAAATGTATTCCAAAACTTCAACAAGTAGATAATCCAAACGGTGAAATGCTTAATTAAATCCAAAACCAAAAAATAATCCCAAAAGAATCGATAATTACGAATAATTGTAAATTAAAATAAAGCTAAATAATTCACATTGATCATTGATCAAATATTATAATTTTTTTTGTCCCTCCTTTGATCCAATTCCAAATTCCCCACCCTGGCTGGCCTAATAATGGCAACCCACCAAAGCCGGAGCAGCAGACAGCACCAAAGATTTTTGGGTCGCCGGAAACTGAAACTTCGAATCCCGGAGATCATCCTCCGGCGCCGGAAGGTTAAGATCCAAATCTAGAACATTCCGAGGCTTAATTTCCACACAAGTTGTCTGAGCAGATGCTCTATGCCTCCTCATATGTCCACCCAATGCTTGTCCAGATGTGAATTCAGAACCACAAATGGAACACTCATGAATCTTGGCCTTGTGATTTCCATGGAAATTACCTCTGTTATTATTATTATTATTATTATTATTACTATTACCGCACCCTAACTGAAGGGAAACCAAAGGGCTAATCTTCACATGGGTTTGCTTTGCTTCTTCAAACTCACAACTCGTGATTGGTGGCGCCACCACCAGCGGCGGCGGTTGCGGTGGTTTCTTTTCCTCCGTTGGCGGCGGCGTAACCTTTGGCTTCTTATGACTTGCCCTGTGACCACCCAGTGCTTGAAAAGAAGGGAATGTTCTGTTGCAAGTTTTGCACTCATAAATATAGAAACCAATTTTGGTACCAATCTCTGTTGTCTTATCTTCAGTTTGGTGCTTATGATGATGATGAAGATTTTCTCCTTCTCTTTCTCTTCCTTGTGCAAGGAGAATCAAGCAATTAGCCATGTCTTCTTCTTCCTCAAAGGTGGTGGATGAAAATGAGCCACAATCGCCGCCGCCGCCGCCGCCACCGGAAGCACTTGAGCAGCTAGAAGTCATGGCAGCAACGGCAGAAGGCGACAAAGGCCTCAAACGCCGCTTTGTGCGCTTCCCCTTTGCGATGTCGTTGTTACACGACATGTCCATTTCAGACATCATCCTCAATAAAACAGTGTCTGAATATGAATAATAACAGAGGGGGTTTAACAATATATGCAAGGGAAGTTAGTACTAGAGAGAGAGAAAGAGAGGGAGGAGTGTGTGTGTGTGTGTTGTGTGTGAAATGGTTTATATATATTGGGAGTGAATGGGCAACAAAGAGGTTTTGTTACAGAATAGTCAGCCACCCAAAATCTTCTTTGCTTTTCCAACCTTGGAAGTGTTCCTAACAAGGAAAAGTTTTTTTTTTTTTTTTTTATTTCACGCGCCTTTCACTGCACTCGCTCTACGCTTCAATCATGACCACACTTTTGGCCTCTCTTTCTGTTTTACTGCTCAGGTTGTCACTTTTTTTTTTATGAAGGAATATTTTATTTTATTTTTCCGCAACGTTTGTGCCGAGCACACTATGTTGACATGGAGTGCATGTACTGCATGCGTATAATTCATCAATGATTAAACATGCTTTGTATTTTGCAATTTATGTTCAAATTTAATGAGTTGGAATGTCTCGGTTAGTGTGTGTTCTTAACTAGCGAGTGGAGTGGCCAAGATTAAATTCGATTTCATGTGGAATTGTTATAATGGAAAATGGTAAAATGGGCTTTGCTTTGTTCAGTTGTCAATTGTTAGAATTTTAATTATTGATTATACAGTTACATAATCATAGGAGATTTGTATTAAATAGATTAATTTTCTTATTTGCAGTTGATTGACATAATCATAAGAGATTTATATTAAATAGAAATAGTAACAGTTTATTTCATTTTCTTATTCATAGTTGATTGATAGCTAATTTGTAATGGACCTAGAGTCCTCATAATCATAGGAGATTTGTATTAAATAGATTAATTTTCTTATTTGCAGTTGATTGACATAAATCATAGGAGATTGACATAATCATAAGAGATTTGTATTAAATAGAAATAGTAACAGTTTATTTCATTTCCTTATTCATAGCTGATTGACAGCTAATTTACAATAAATCTAGAGTCCTCATTTATGTATATAATTACCCCATAGAAAGAATAGACATGCATAAATATTCATAATATGACACTATTATTTTGACGGGCTTAAAGTGTCGAAGAAAGAAAGGTTGTTGTTAAATATTAACGTTCAGAATCGGTTTCACACTGTCTTTGGTTATACGATTATTTAGGCCAAACTTATACAAACCCATTAAAGCAAAGATTGCACGTTAAAAGCATGCCATCCCGTCATTCAGTTCAGTTTTAAAGAAAAGTACTAATCCATATGGAGGAGTGATAAGAGATTCGGGTGGCTTTCAAGCAAACGCCCCCACCCCTTTTATTTTTTCTTTTATATATATTTTATTTTATAAGTGAGCAGTCCAACAAGAAAAGAAAAGGACATAAGTGGCATGTGATTAAGTATAGGATTCGGTTAAGGACTAAGGAGTAAGGTGGGTATATGTAGCATACAAGTATATGACCTAAGCACTTTAGGACGGTTCCTACTTTGAATAAATAGCGCTTATTCCTTTTAATTCCTTGGTTAGATTTAATCTTCTGCTTAAAGGTACGTCCAGGACTTGAGATTGCAGATAATATGTCATAATAAACAATTATTGCTAATTCAATGTTGATGATTTCATGTCGTATATATAGGACTTTTGAAATTTAATCAAGTGATCATTGGTTTAATTTGGCTTGTAAAGAAGCCTCTGTTTCATTATCAACGAATGTGCGTTACGGAATATCGTTATATAGTGAAATGGTGCTCTTCTAGTATTTTGTTTTTTTCTTACTCTATATACTTTTTGTTGAGATATATAGTCTCAGTCCCACATTAGTTGGATGAACAACTAATGTGGAGTTTATAAGACCTTGGGGCACTCCCATCCTTTGAGCTAGCTTTCGGGGTAGTGTATCTCAAGGTTCTTTACATGGTATCAGAGTCTCGTCTTCCCCCACTTTCTTTTGTGGACTCTCTTAGCACAGGTAGGTTGGGCCTGTTGCATCATCCACTCTAAGCCCAATGGGCTCTCAACCAATGTGAGACTATATATCTCAACATGCCCCCTCACACGAGAGCCCATTGGGCTTGAAGAGTGGATGATGCAACAGGCTCAGCCTACCTGTGCTAAAAAATTTCACAAAAGAAAATGGGGGACGACGAGACTCTCATACCATGTAAAGAACCTTGGGATACACCACCCCAAAAGCTAGCTGAAAGGGTGGGAGTACCCAAGGCCTTATAAACTCCACATTAGTTGTTCATCCAACCAATGTGAGACTATATATCTCAACACTTTTTAGTAAGTGTTCTAATTCCTTATATGACATATGTCTCTCAACGATTAAGTTTAATCTTGTTCGTCAGTTGAGTCATCTCTTTTGAGTTTTTTGTTCTTGTCCGTGTGATAATTAATCAAGCATATTATTCAACTTTTTTTGGAAATATTCCAATCGGTTCATTGTTTCACAATTAATCTGATTCCGGGCGGGTCAATGATTAAGGCTTTAAACCCCTCCCAATGAAGCATATTATTCAACTTTAATTTAGATCATATAATATATAAATAAATAGATAAATTATTAATCAGATAATGTGTAATATTCAAATAAAGAGATTGAAGCATTTGACTCTCATGGAATGGTACTGTATTGGTTTACTAAAATGTTAGTTACTGGTTAAGTAGATCTCAAATCATTGACTTAATCGTCTATACTAAGACAAGGTCCACTAGTGGGTGAGCAATATTATTTATCCATTGATGTGTAGTACCATTCAAAAGAAGAACAACATACACCACTAACACTGAAAGGAAAAAGGTTTTGTCGTCGGTAGATGTAGTTCACTGAAATCGGAATCATCAAATCATTGCATTTGGTGTATCTAATATAAGTCAATTGTTATATATATATATATATATATATATATATATATATATATATATATATATATATATATATATTTATATATATATATGTTTCATGGCAACTAATAATATTGTCTATTGTTGTCTAGTGGCATCGTAACGAGAGGGTCTGTTTCACTCCACATTATTACCACTGTACTAGCTACCATCTTTCATTTGGTGTGGATCAGGATTAGTTTGTTGGCTTAGATCTAAAGTAGTTCATTATCAGGTTCATGTACCGTTGACCCACATCTTATGATGCTTTAGCTTATCATCATTCTATTAATTAATTTGAAGTTATTCTAAACTCAAGCAAGTTGGTTGGTCCATATATAAATCCCTTAATTTATAAATATATTTAAGCTCTATTGAATTTAGATTTTCTCCAGTTGCCGAATAACATAAGAGTATTCTTTTGAAGAGATAAAGACACAATTTTGAATCTAACTAATAGTTTGCCTTAATAGGTCTCTATATAATAAAAAATGTGTCCGCATCATATATCTCCCGAATAAGATATTCGTGTGATGGTTTGAATCTTAATATTTGTGTTTGATTGACTACTCATGCTCATGTAATTAGGAGATCATTAATAGTTGTGTGGAAGAGAATAATTGAGTGTAATAGATCAGGACATGCTAATAGGTAACATTATAGAGCTTGGAAACCAACTCAACAATTAAGTTACTATTAAAAATGTAATAACTCTTTGCCACGTTCTTATGTTAAAATCTTTGCACAGATGAATCTGTATGCTACTACCTTATTTCTTACTAGCCATATGCAAGTAGATACGTTAATTAATACATGAATTTAATGTCTCTTATGTTGTAAGAAATAAAATTATTTTCTATACATAAAAAAATGTGTGGGACCCAAACTTTCTTTTCCTCTCTTTTCTCATCACATGGCCTCATACATATGTGTCTATAGGAGATAATTTTATCTACTATAATATGATAAACATCAAATCTTGTGTATATTTACCACAACAAGGACATGGGGTCTAGATATAAAATCGACCAGTAAAGGATTAAGCACGATGTTAGGCCTTCTAATCATGATTTAGTTTAAAGGGTTAATTTCTCATCGACTCGAGAGGATTGGGAATGTCCAACTAGAAATTGATACTTGTATCTTGGATTAATATGCTCGTGGGAGTCTATGGAAAAGACACCGTAAGGGGTAGTAGATCGTGTGTACGAATAATAACGATGTAAAGCCAAAGCTTTATGTGCACAATGACAGTTAAAGAAGTAAAGAGCATAAAAGTATGTACTTGATATACTTAACCCCTTATTTATATGTGGGTTACCCGTAGATGTATAATCCTAATGGAAATAAGACTGTTACAGGGATAAGATAAATGATTTATCCTTTATCCCTTGCTGATAGGATAATGGGATTATCGTTATCCCTTTAATCCGTCAATTGTTGTTATACTCACAAGGACTATGGACTCATTGGATAGGTCTAGAATAATTTCATAAACCTATAAGAATATTATGATTTTGGATAAATAATTAAAATTGATGGATGAATATGATCTCGAATACTATGAGCATAAATACATATATTAGGTTAAGAATCAGAATCAATTATGGGTGACTGTTTTTAATTGATTTGAGATTCAAAAGGTCTGGTTTTTCTTAATATAATGTTAGGGTAAAAAAATTTATACAATTTTCAACCTTATATTCACATTTTCATTTTGATAATTTTGCATACTATGTTAATAATTACATAAAATAAATATCAAAGTTATTAAATAAAGTCTCAACACACAAGTTGAGCATGATTGAGGCTTTAATTGGGAATTTGGAGGGAAAGAAAAGGAAGAGGATCTAACGGGAAGGGAGGGGAAAGAAGAGAAGGGAAATGAAGGGTATTCTCTTACCTTATTTGAGAGTTAAAAATATGGTGATGGAGAAAAATGAAGGGTTAATGAGATAATTTTTATAATTTTGCCATTTTTTTAAAAAAATAACATAATTATTATATTTTACAAATGAAATTAAATTTAAAATTTCTAAAAAAATTATCTATGTATTTTTCACATTGCTATAAAAGATCATGTTTTAAATGGAATTTTTCCGTTGCAAATGAAAAAAATTAGACGAAATGCGCTTCATCCAAAGGCGACAAAATTTAGTATCTGTCAAAAAATTTGATGGAAATAAATTTACATCAAATTTTTCGAAGAAAAATAATCCATCGAAAATCTTGTTTTTTCATCGAAAAATAAAGCATTGACATAATATTTATTTAATAAATTCCTTCAAATATTTTCACACGGATTGATGATATAGGGTGAGGTTTCACGTGGACTGATGGTATTTTTTTTTTCAAAATTTTTGACAAAAAAATTTTCGTCAAAATTCTTGATGGAGTTTAGTTTCTATAAAAAAATTTGACAAAAATGATTTCTTAAATATTTTTTATGGAAAAAATTTCAGCAAAAGTTTCGATAGAAAAATATTCCGTAAAAATTTATCAACAAAAAAAATAATTTTGTTGAAAAGGGAAAAAAAATTCCCTCAAAAATTTCGACGAAAATGTTTTCGTCCAAACTTTCGATAGAATTTAGATTCTGTCAAAAATTTCGACGAAATATTTGTCCATAGAAAATTTGGATGAGTGATTATGACTAAATTTTGTTCCATCTCTATTTTTTAGGGAATATGATTGCCATAAAAAATTTCATCACTATTTTCGACGAAATATTTTTCGTCGATAAATTCTGCCGGTATTTGAAACTTTTCTAGTAGTGTCACATTTATATAGTTTTTTAATTTTAATGCTAAGGATAAATAAGTATTTCTTATATCCCCCCCCCCCCCCTCTCAAAAAAAAAAAAAAAAATCCCCCAAATTGAGGGTACCTTGATTTTAAGTGTGAGAAAGGTTTTAGAGGATTATACAAAAATCCTCAATTCCCTTCTCACATTTTTTTAAACTCAAACTAGGGGAAGATACGAATAAAACCCTCTCCTTTTTTTCCCTTTCCCTCTTAAAAGTGACTCCTAAATAAGGGTTCAGTCCAATAACAACCCAAGAGGTTCAATAATAAAGACCTAAGGAGTAAGGAAGCACATTTATCCCATGTATACATAATCCTGCAAACTCACAACTGGATTGACAGCAACACAGAGTTCATAGACCTCGACCTCCTTAAAGCCAATGATTGAAAGTCAAATATTAGGTTCCGGCTAAACCTACATATTATAGCCTACCAATAGGCATCTCGCATACAAAATAAGCCGAGACTACCTCAACCACCAATGGGAATGAATCTCGTCAAACTAAGGCGATACAAGAAAGTCAAGTTAATGCTATATAAAGAAGGCTTAAAGCTCGCATGTAATTATCTTCTCCATTATAACTTAAGCTTATTAATCAAAACAATGACTAAAGCGTGGAAGTGTCTCGCATTTATCCCCATCTGTCGAGTCAAGCAAAGATTTCCAACGTCAGAGCAACCATCCCGTGGAAGAGGTCATTTATTAGGAACAATGACCATTGTGTAACTGTTCTCACACAAATTTATCTAAATGTCACGCTCTTGAATTATTTTTCCAAACTGCCACGCAGGCAAGGTCGCTTCTGACACAGGCGAACTATGCATGATGATGTGTCAGGAAGCTGGTGTGTCAGAGTTCGCTTCTGACACAGGCAACCTCTGTTTTTTATTAAGTTCGCCTATATGGTAGGCGACCTCCATTTTTTGTTTTTTAAATTTGATACTTGTTATCCACTAAAAATGTGACACGTCAGCAAACCGAGTTCGCCTATGTCAAAAGCGAACTTGCCCCCGTGGTAGATTGGAAAATAAGACTGTTCGCATGACATTTAGGTAAAAAAGTTAGTGAACAGTGACATTTTGGTCAGTTACCCCATTTATTATGGGCCACGAGCTTATGCTCCTTGTCCAAAAGTAGGGGGAAAAAGGGATTTGGAGGAGATTTAGAAGAAAGAAAAGGATATAAATGAATTTTTTTTTTCCTCTTTTGATAATGGACCACCAAATTTTAACGTGCTCCCGGAGCACATTAAAAAGATCCCACCGTGGGATCATCTTTCACCGCTGCCCATCAAATTCCGTTGCAGTATCACTTCAAGTACCATTTAGACTAGGCTCATTCTAGTGTAATCATATTCAAATATTCTTGGACTGATTAGTTTTTATTTTTATTTTTTTAAAAAAAATTGAAACGAAAATGATGGAGATAGACTGGGTTGATGTGAGAAAGGCCGCAGAGACTTGATGAGCTTTTAATTTATTCTCTATTTATGTAATAAGGAGTTTAATTAAAAATTAAAATAAAATCCTTGTATACCTATTATTATGCATGTATAAGTAGAATCATTTAAGGGAAATATTTTTCTCATTTTACGTAAAATAAAGATTACTTCCTACAAAGAGAATAATTAAGAAGAGAGAGAAAATAATGAAATGAGAGAAAAATTTACAATGGAATCCAGGTCTGAATGTGTGTAGGAATGTTTTGGTCTCTCGTGTAAAAGGAGAGACATTAACCCATCATTTAATTTATTTATGTTAACTGAAGTGGCATTCAAAACTTTTTCCCCATTATATTTGATATTCTAATACCAAATAATATTTCCGATACCTTTCCCCTTCTTTTTTTTTTTATGAAGTTTTTCTGATACATTTGTAATGCAAATTAGGTTCAAGCACATCGGATAATCAGCTTCCGTATAGAGTGGTGCATAGGTAAGTAAATCGGATCCATCTGGTCGGGTAAATTCAAAAATTGGTGGACGGATCATAAAATTAGTTTGATTTTCATATTGGACCGGCCATATTACAAAATTGATGTGATCCAGTACGATCTGATCGACTTTTATAAAAATTGGTGACTCGGTCTGTTCAACCAGTGACCTGGAATAGATTTGTAAAAATAAAATTATAATTTATTCTCATCAATTGATGTCTTCCTTTCTTTAACTTTCAAACACAAATCATTTGTTTTCTTTTGAAATATTTGAGTGATTTGTAACTTATTAACTTACATAGACTATGTATCTACAACACTAATATTATCTTGATTATGTAATATGCAGGAAATTTTGATTTGATATATAATTAGAGATGTCGATTACTGAACCTGAAATATCAGTATAACAAATATTATATGTTTGAGTATTTTTTTGTTGGACAATGATGTGTAATTTATTATTTTTCATATTAGAATATTTGAAATTGATATATTTTTTTACAGGTATTTACGTATATTTATAATTTTTTAATATAAATTATAGATTTACATATATTTACCAGTCATGTGATTGAACCAATAATTCACTGATTGAACCAGTGATCCAATACCTCAATGAATTTAATAATCGGGCCAGGTTTAATAATATTGAGTAGAAGGTTCAATGTACAGTACAGTACAATGAAGTTTTCTTAATAATAATAATAATGGAAATTATGAGGCAAAACGACGGCAGATTCTTAGCGTAGCAAATTAAATGTGTTAAGTTGTGGTGTCTGAGGCACGTAACGTCAGGATTGGATACTGCCATAACCTGCTAGTGACATATCGGGATATAGTTGCTCTGCTCTGCCTTGCCTTTTCCTCCACCATTTCCTTTTGAGAAAGAGAGAAAAAAATATATTAATGGAAAATAAATAAAAAAGAATGAGATTAGAAAAGGAAGGGGCGGTGTGGTTCAGAAAGTACAGCATTCTTCCACATCCCTATTGCACTCAACTGTGACTATGCAGCCTTTTGCAACTAAGACCATGCTGCAATATTTAACCTTTTCAACTTCCCCGCGTAATTTGAAATTTTTTGGTGAGTAAATGTTAATGATAAATTATATTTATAAATTTTTTATTTATGAATTAATATTATGTATTACAATATACTCAAATATATATATATTATGTACTATTTGAGTATATTGTAATACATAATATAATTCATAAATAAGAAATTTATAAATATAATTATGCTATAAATCTTATGTTTATTCTTCTTACAAACTAAATGCACATTTTATGTGTCATCACATATCAAAAGACGAAAAAAGGGGTCAAATTTTTATCATATGTGATTTCATATTTATTTTTTTAGGTGAATCGGTTCTTAGTAATCTCGTAAATTTTAACCATTTGAGTCAACTATAAAATTAATTCTGAGTCAGTCCATCCCTAAAAATATGTTTAATAGGAATCGAAGTCAGATTCTCTACTAAATCTACTCATTCTCACTCTACTCATTGAGTTGTTAATCTTCTTTTTACCTAATGGGATGATAAGGACGGCTTAATTGTCAAAGAGTGAGTTCTTAATTCTCACTTCGATTCACCGATATTTACTTTTAGGATTTTATAAGAGTTATGTCGTAGGAAAAGTGATTGTGTAATATTATAGAGATTCGTTTTGCGTGCCTTAATTTTTTTTTTTTTTTACTTTAAAAAGTGCGTGCCCACAAAATATTATGTGTGTAGAAAAAAATTTTGTGTCATGTTAAATGATAAATGCAAATCCCTTAATTTAATTTAATTTTTGAGATATTCCAATCGATTGATCTCTTCGAGATTAACCTAATTCGGGACGGATCCTGAGATTAAGACTTTAAACCCTTCCCAAAACATGATACTGGAAAAAATCAAAGAGATCTCTCATCCTCACTTCTCAATTTCGTGACACTAATTGAACTACCGTGATTTGATTCAATATTTAATATATATATATGGTTAATTGGTTAAAAGAAAATCATTGCTTAATTTGCAGCCAAAGTAGACAATAATAGTTGGGGTACTGTTGAACACACTAGACAATGCACACATCAACAATTAGCACAAAGACACTGAAATTAGTGGACATAATACTCCAACTCCACTTTAACAGTTCACATGTCGTTGAGGGAGAGAAGCTTGTGAACCACTCGTAAGAACAAACAAGTTAGTTGTAGCTAAAGCACCTCATATATAAATATTATACTCTTTACTTTATTCATGTGTATCACATTTCCCTAACACATTTTTGTTTTTCTTTGGTCAGGAGTGAACGAACTGTCTTTCGGAACCGAAAATTAATTTTCGCATTATCCATACAACATCAACCATGGCAAACGCATACGACCCAAGACAGTGACATGCAGTACTTCATTTTTTTATTTTTATTTATTTTTTGTTGGAAAAATTCCTACTTCACGAGCATAGATTTCCTTTTTCCTCTGGGATAACAAGAAAGATGCCTTTGTTGCTAGTTGGAGAATGGTCTTAAAATAATTCTGAGCATTATGTTCCCTCATATGAAAGATGCTAGCTCCAATTATTTTTTCTTCTTCTTAATTTCACACTGCAGAAATACTAATACTAATAAATTGTATTTTTTTTTTTTGGAGGGAGAATAATGCTAAAAAATTGCTTGGTTGTGGATATGTGTATGATGATCTGCAGAGAGATTAATGTATTGTGAGAGACTGAATATTGAAAAGAATAAGGAAAAGGAAAAGCACTAGTAAAAAAAATGAATTAATACATATATATATATATATATATATATATATATATATATATATATATATATAGAGGAGGGATATTCTTACTACCAAAATTTTCTACTACCAACTCACTACCTATCAATCACCATTAGATCAACATTTTCTCTTTTTTCAAAAACTTAAATTTTCTACTACCAACTCATTACCTATCAATCACCATTAGATCAACATTTTCTCTTTTTTCAAAAACTTTTTAACATTCTCTCTCTTTGATTCAATGGTGATTAGATAAATAGTAAGTTAGTAGTAGAAAATTTTGGTAATAAGAATATCCTCCCGCATATATATATATATATGGGTCAGGATCATTTTACACCGGTGTAAGTTACACTCTCAATCTTGTCCGTTGATCCCACTTATATCTAAGGGCTCAACTTTTTTAGGAATGTGAGCCATTGGATACAAGTGGATCAATGGTCAAGATTGAGTGTAAGACTTCTAACTCTTACACCGGTGTAAGAATATCCTGCCCCTATATATATATATATATATATATATATATATATATAAGAGTTTACATTTCTGCAGCTGTTATACGTGCAGCAATCAAATACTTGCCATATATATACTCGAAAGCATTAAATGCAGGGAATCATAATCATACAAATGATGAAAACATTAAATGTGTGGAATCGTAACCATACATTTTTCGTTGTTGTACGTAAGCAGAAATGATTTTAATATATATATATATATATATATAAGAGATATTCTCACTACCAAAATTTTCCACTACCAATTTACTACCTAGCTAATCACCATTAGATTAATATTTTCTCTCTCTTCAATTTTTTTTTAAAATTCTCTCTCTTTGATCCAATGGTGATGTGATGGGTAGTAACTTAGTAGTGAGAATTTTTGGTAGTTAGAATATCCTCACTCATATATATATATATATATATATATATATATATATATATATATATATATATATAACCTTTGACATCGGTGTCAAATTTTGAAATTTGACACCAAATGATAACCGTTGATTTCCACCAATCATCGATTATCATTTATTGGGAATCAAACTTATAATTAATTATTAATTCCCAATAAATAATAATCGTTGATGGACAGAAATCAACAGTTAGGATTTAATGTCAGATTTTAAAATTTGACACCAGTGTCAAAGGATCCTGCCATATATATACTATGATGCACGGACACGGATATGGGACACGGGACACGACACGTCGACACGTTAATTCTAAAAAATGTCATATTTGGACACGTTTTGATATTAAATAAAATTTTTAATATATATAATATAATTTATATTTAATACATATAAGAGTCCATAATAAGTCATGTAACCAATCAAATATTTAAATTTCATAACATAAATATAAATATAAATAATTTTTCGTACTTTGTTAATTTTTCATGTCAAATTTCATAAAAAAAAATCAATTTTTAATTATTTCATTTATATTTAGTTAAAAAACAAAATTAAGATTAAAAAAAAAAATGTGTCCGAGCGTTGACCGCGTGTCCAAAAAAGTTGACCGCATGTCCTAAAAATGTGTCGGAACGTGTCAGAGAATTGACCACGCGCCCCAAATATTGACCGCATGTCGAATGCGTGTCCAAACATGTCGGAACGCATCCTTGTCCGACACACAAATGTTCAAAATTTTTGAGTGTCCGTGCTATACGGTATATATAAAGGGTGAGACTGCCAGCAAATATTTTTTTTCACCTTTGTGCTCACACACTTTTAAATTAAAGCGTTCACACAATACAAATGGTTGTTACTATTACCAATAAAGGTGATGGACATGGTTCAACTCCTGTGGAACTCATTTGAACTACTAATTAGCAGCCGTTAAATAACTATGACAAAAAAAGAGGTTAAGGTATTCATTGTACAAAGGGTACTTGTTAGGCACTACTAGATTAGGAGCAAGTGCAATTAGCTTGGCATTGCTTATCTCAAAAGTCATGAGGAACGAAAACCAGTAAACCTAATACTCACTCCACCTTGTTGGAGGTAAAGACAAAGGTAGTTTGTTGCAACTAGGCATGCAACACCACGCATTTACACTTTAACAAACAAAGACTCTATCTACTCATTCATCACTTTGTTTTTAGGGGTTTGTTTTTCTTATTTACATGAGAAAACAAACCCTTTCTACACACACCATAAAAGATGTGTCACTCATTTTTTTATTTTTTGTTTTTTTAAATAGGCGGATCCCACACTTAATATGTATTTATGACATGAGTTTACAATCTCCTACAACATAAGATTTATTTTTCCCTTGTTTTTATTCAATATTATTGTTTTTTAGTGAAGGAACAGGCTTTGACAAAACAATTTTAATTTAAGAGGTTATTGATTCGCATAAACACATCAAAGTGATACCCACTTTTAAATGCCTACAAATTACAATGCAACCATATACTAAAAGTTATTAAGGTAATTTTATGAAATTAAAACATATGATTTTATGAGTTACCTTTTTTGAGTAATTATGTAAAACTAATTAATATATATACAACTTTATAAAAAAAATATTTTCTTTTTTCTAATTATATTATTTCAATTGCCATCTTTACATTGTCGAGAATGAAGAACATTAAACTGAGTCATTACTTTAGAAAACAAAAATAAAAAGTCTCCATATTTATCAATAATTGATTCAAGGGGCAAGCAATTTATTTTTATTAATCAGAAATTTTAGAGTTTAAGTTTTAAGAATGGAGAAATTTAGTATTGGAAGAGCCATATCCTTGAATTGGATTAATCGGCTAGATAAAAAATATATAAAAAAGATTATGTCTATCTTAGTTAAAAATCAACTATTAGTATTATAATCTACATTCATTACAAATTATAAATTTATTATAATTATTTTCCTACTAAGAGATTGATAATACTTTTAATTTTCCTTTTAAAGTGAATAACCACTTTACAGGAGTCAAATTTGAATAACTATATGTAGTATTTCAATTGACGATAACAATATTTTTAGTTGTCAATGTTGGCAAGTAAAGAAATTTCTAAATAGCGCAATGGTTATTTCAATTTTTTTTTTCCGTTTCTACATTGAGTTTTTTTAATGAAAATCTTCAAGCATAATTTGTAAAATAGCGCAAAGGGTCTGTTTCATTTTTTTTTGGTTTTTTTTTTTCTTAAAACTATTTTGTAAAATAGTTATGGAAATAATTATTTTCTATGTTTTTTTTTAAATTAAAAACTAAATTTGATTTTAAAAACAAAAAAATAGTTATAGTTTTCAAAATATTTTTTACAAAATATGTCTTACCAAATGAGTTTTTTAATTTTTTTTCTGAAAACTAAAAAATTATTTTCGAAAACACAATTCAAAAGAGACCCAAATTTATTGTTTTATTTTTTAGAAAATCTTAAAAGTTACCCTTTTCTACTTTTCCCATTCCCGGGACACCAACTAGTAGTTGGCAGAACTTCGGTAATTGTTTAAAAATTAGTTTTCTGGTCTTATAATTGATAACTATGAAGCACCGATACTTCAAAATCCCTGACGTATCGTGTCCGACACTTCCCGACACTCGGACACTCCGACACTCCCTGACACTTCAACACGCGTTATAAAAATTAAAAAAAATTCAAAGGTTGCGTTGCGTTGAGTTTTTAGTTTCAGTTATTAGATTCGTTGTATTGCGATTACCATTTTATTGAGTTTAATATAAATATTTCGGATATCTTATGTTTCTTTGCAAAATTTATGAATATTATAAGTTTAGATTCAATTTTTTGTTAAATTATTGAATATTAAATATAATATACACTACATAAATTAAAAATATTATTTAATATCATAACGTGTCCTAACGTGTCGAAATCTAACATTTTTTAAAATTAACGTGTCGGAGTATCATGTCGTATCGTGTCACGTGTCCCGTGTCGGTGTCGGTGCTACATAGATTGACAACACATAATTGAGATATATACACACGAAAAAGTGGGAAAATAAAAATTTGCATATATAATTTAGGGAAAAGTTATACTTACTACCTAATATTCTTACTACTTGTTACTACTAAATCTTAACCGTTGACAGTTATAATTTATTATAAATTAATAATTAATTAATAAATATGATCCCATAAATTACAACATTAGATTGACGGAAATCAACGGTTAAGATTTGGTAGTAACAAATAGTAAAAAAATTAGATAATAAATATAACATCTCCATATAATTTAATAAGTCTACACGTTTTTTTTCCAGTAAATAATAAGTCAACATGATTAATCATGGAGAAAAGCACTTTTTTAGATCTCAACAAAAATTACGAACTCATTTTAATCTCTTAAAAAAAAGTCAATTTGTGATTTTTTTGAAATTCAAAATAGACCCGGTTGTTGAAATCGTGATTCTTCTGAACTTCAAAAAAGATCCATATTAATCTCTCAAAATGACTAACATGAATTTATTTTGAATTTCAAAAGGATCAAGAGTCAATTTTTTTCCATAAGGAATTAAATTGAGCCCCGTAATATTTGTTGAGCATCCAAAAATACTTTACTCTTAATCATAATTTGCAAAAGAATCTTTCTAACATTATTTCATTAAATTATGAGCCGCTATTAAAATTAAAGTTTCTTAAAAGGGTTTTATAAGAGTTATGTTGTAGGAAAAATGATTCTGTAATGTTATAGAGATTCGTTTTGCGTGCCTTAATTTTTATTATATTTTTTTGTTTTATAAAGTGTGGATCCCATAAAATGTTGTGTGTTTAAGAAATTTTATTGTGTCACGTCGAAGTAGAAAACGAAAACCCTTGTTAAAATTACCTTCTCTAATTTTCTTTTCCCCTTTCTCTACCTCAAGACAAGCGTGAGTGAGTGACCAAAGATTATATTAATGAGACAGGAAAAGACCAGAAAACAGACACTGTCTCATACAGCCACTTCAGTTCAGGCATTATTTAGGTGCTCAACAATAAAGGAAAACTGAAAACAAATAAAAAAAAAAAAAAAGATTCTCGATCTCTCTGGTAAATGTACTATTGAATGGTGGAGATATGAGATCGGTAAACTCAAGGTAGCTTTAGTGATGTTACGTTGGAGAGTCACATAACTAGTGAACTTGATTGAGTGGAAGTTGCAAAATTGGAGAGTGGAGACAAGGTGATCACGTGTCAGCAAATCCTTTAGGTTTATTGCTTGCGGAGAATAAAACTATTTCACTCCCTTAGCTAGTATGTACTTTATTTTCTCACGCCTCCCTCGTGAGGAAACTTTTCCATCAAAATTACACATCTTACTGCAAGTGCAAACCAATAGCCAAACTCGACAAGAGCATAAATATTAGCATTTCAAGTGTAAAAAGTAAAAATTACCATACCAAATAACACCCTTAAATTGTTGCTATCTATAAGGTACATTTGAAGTTAGGTGATGTTATATGAATTTGTTCTTTTTAAACTTGGATAAATGAGTTATTATGGCTCATTTTTCTCAACGGTTACCATTCACCGGTACATGCCTAATTGCAAGTTGCTTCCATTCTAAGCCGAACTGCTAACTACAAAAAGTTGTTGCTTGCGAAAGTAGTCGTGTCGTGACTCATAATTAATAATGGATAAAGGAGTTAGCTGACCCTTTCAATGCCACCTTATTTCATTATGCTAACAGAAGCATTCTTAAGCCACACAAAAAATCCACAGTTCTTTAGCTTAACTATTATTCATAATAATAATGGGAGGTACTAATCTCATGTTGCTTGAAATAGTTATCTCATGTATGTGAGATAAATATGTGGAGTCCACAATTTAAAACAAAAAAAAAAAGGAAAGAAAAAAGCTGGCACAAATTTCGATGAGTGTATAACAGGAGATAGTTATCTCCTACGAAATGAGAAAAATATTTCCCAATAATAATATAGAAAGAATACATTCCACATACATAATATGTAAATAGAAAGTTAGGTGGGGAGATACATAATACATCAAATCAAAATTAATTTTGTCTTATTTCTCCATTTTCGAACAAGCACAATAACTTGCCAGAGGGGAGATACATAATGTATCAAATCAAAATAATTTCTAAAGAATTGGGCATGGCACCATCATAATTAGAGAAGTTTCTGTATTAGTATAAACTAGTCTATATTGTGATTAGAACCATACAGTGAGCAAGGTACCGCCCTATATGAGCTTAGTAACAAGTTCTTCTATTTTTTACGGGCTTAGAAGTTTACTTTGATGGAGGCCTGTTTGTTCGATGAAAGCCAGCCCACTAGACTACGACTAAGGTCGAGTTATCTATCTACCTACACATTTGAAGGCTTGAAGCAAATTTTTGAATGTTGGGTATGGGTCATCCTTTGACGAGGATCCTAGTTGTCGAGATCAACATAAATACAACTGGGCTCATGAATAGCTATTATCAAGATTTTCTAATCCTATTTATATTTAAACCAAATGACTTGTAATGAGTGACAGTGAAATGAATATAGTACAGACAAATTGGACTTAGTCTGAATTGGGTGAACCAGGTAAATCGTTGTGTCTATTCTCTCTTTCTTTTTTGTTTTTAATCTGTGTGATTGTCGATTTCCAACATTGAAGTCCAAAACTCAAACCGTTTAAGCAAAAAAAAGTCTTGTACTCCAACTAGACAAAAGAAAATTTAGACACAAGTAAGCAGTGAAAAGCGAATAAGTAACAATCTGTTAGGGGCGCTCCTAGAGTTTAGGCACATCCGTGCATGGTTTAAACTCTCTTTTGCATCATTATAGCTATGTTCTCATACAAGTAAAATACTAGAGGCATATAGTCTATGCACGCAATATAATATCATGTTGAATCATAGCTTACACGGGTAATATTAGAAAGCAAACAGCATATAAAACACGTCAGGTCGACAGCTACGAAAATATAAGTTGCATTTACGAAACTGGAGTCAAACCAACCACACCTGCAAACAAAGGAAGCACAACAGAGATGTTATTACAAACGAGAAACATAAAGTTTATGATACAGAGATATTGAATTATAACATTGCGACAATTGCAGATACATAAACTAAGCAGCAGCTTTTCAGAATCAGACTATGAAATTAGATTATCGATGCTGAACCGGCCACACAAGTTGGGTCCATTAAGGTCCATATAAGTAGTCACACCCCTGCATAAGTGAGACAATTACCCCCTCATCACAATGAATTTCACTCTTTTTCTGTACTTGGGACAGAGATGTCCAGCCCAATAGGCTGATACGTTTATCTTGGATATAGTGCCTCTCCAAAGTATCTATGAGGAAGATACCCTTGAGTCAAGTAGATCACTGTGCACATAATACTATCACGGCGTTAGCCAAGGGGGTGTGTGCGCACAGTGACAAGTAAGAGAGAGAGCGTACATACCTTTAGGGTTTACCTTGCATTTATAGAGGTTACCTTTGGGTAGTGTGGATGGGCCTTTGGTACCTCTTGATAGGGGCCCTGGCCTGCTTGCTGTGTTGTCGCTGTGTTGTCGGATAAATATCCTTGATGTATATCTATCTGAGTCAATGCTGACTCAGATCTTGGATTGCCCCTTGTTGGGTCTATTACTTTAATGGGCCTCTTGTTGGTTCTATTACTTTAATGGGCCTCTAATACGGGTCCATAACAACTCCCCAATCCCCATATACCTTCTTTTACCATTTAAGAGACACCTTTTGCACACATATTCACCTAGTTGTTACTCTACTGAAATACAGCCTCAAGAGCCACCGTGTCCAACACTTCCCCCCTGATTCTTAGCCTTACATAAGACTCACTCGCGGTGACTCTTCTGTTGAGCTTAGATTCATACCTTCGCCTCACTAGATCACTCTTACATCGACACACTACACCCCTAGAGGGAAACAGACCTATTTACACCACACAAACAGTTCACATACTTTAGAGGAGATAATCAATGGTAAATGTTGATAACGATTTTTCATACCAAATCTTAGGTTTGAAAACTCTCTGCAAAATTTAATTGAGATTATATAGTTTAATTGATAAATAAGTCAATTTTTTTATTTCAATATCCAATGAGCAACATAAAAGGAATCTGAAATATATTACTCATTGCTTTTATTGGACAATTCCAAGACTTTATCATCGCTGCAGCCTACAGGTCTCTAATATCATATATAGATTTTCTATCTAGACCTCCAGTCACCACTCTCTATATCCAATATGAGCATGCACCAATACTTTGCTATTTATATCATAAAGCATGTCTCTGATCAACGTAGCTGTGGATGGTAATCATCAGTTATAGGAATAAATCTTGGGTACGGTGCTCCTTGTTTCTAAAGAGGGAAAACTTTTATCCCATTTAAACCACCATCTTCATTTTTATTTCCCTCCAAATCCCAATTTTTTACTCTTTTTAAAAAAGACGTACCTACCGCAGTAGTACACAAGATTTGTTCCAGTTATAGATCAAGGACCCAGCTTATTCAGCGGAGTTACATACACAATTTTGAAAATTACATAGAGTGTGTTTCTTTCTTTCTTTTTGTGCGTTTCTGAATTATATCGACACAACATTGTTTTTTTTGGAACCATTTTATGAGAAAGTTATTGGGCATTTTACCAAAGAAATAAAAGTAATCACAAAGTTAAAGAAAATTAGTGATTTTTGAACATCAAAGCAAAAAATGAATCAAATAGCATATAATCATGTCAGAATGGATGGATTGATGAATTTGGAAAGAATAGAATTGTTTTAGTTCATTTTTTTTCATACCACATGCCAATCTTCCACCAGCATTTCCAGTGCTCAAACTGAGTTCTTGCCCACCTAAAAAAGTGGAAGAAAAACCAAATGAGACTAAAGTAAAAAATGCTCCAATTATGATTGGGCATAAAACTTAATATACAAGTCCACTATTGCAATATAAGATAAAATATTAGCATGAGGAAGAAAAGCCAATCTCATGTTCTATGTCTGTCATGACATTCCTTTCATGTGGTAAGTACGCATCGTTTGCACATTCATTGACTTTACTTGGCTAAGAGAATACTGCTGAATAAGCTTGTAACAGTAATTTCCTCTACAGCACAGAGTTGTGAAGCAAATATAAACAAATGTATAAGGTATGGCTTACCCTTTCCAAGGTCATCCTCAAGCTCATGAACCACTAAGGCTCTTCCAACTACTGAGTTGGGGCCATTGAGTGGTATCTGCACGTTTAAGGCCAAACACAACAATTAGCTACTATCAAAAAGAAACTATAGGTCAATTCAAACCCACCGACACAAGAAGCAAAGGCTGCAAACCATATTAAAAGACAATTATATCAAAACACAAAGAACACCTGATTGTCCACAATCGTTGCTTCTGCAACCCCTGTGTTTCAAAAATGATAAAATGAGTACATAAATAAATGGGATTCAAAAGCAGAGGGAAATGAAAGAGATTGGAAACATGCATTACCATCGGCATTAGCAACTATGTTTCCCAGGTCACCCGCATGGCGCATTTCATCCTTCGGAGCACCATGTTTCAGTTTATTAGGATTAAAATGTGCTCCTAAACATACCATTCAATTCAAGTAGCAAAAACTTCTGACTTCATCAACTGAACCACATTAAAAAAAACTAAAGAAAAGAAAACCCAAGGTAAAAATATAAACTAAGGTTAGGCCTTACCAGTTGATACACACCCATTTGTGGTGTCACCATACTCATGCTGCATTTGAAAATATTACAAGTTAGAAAATGATTTAAAAACTCTTGAGATATATAAAACTATTAATATAGCTTCACCTATAAAGAAGCAATTCAACCCAAAACTTAAATTATTTGGTGAGGCTATATTAATGGTGGTTTTATATATCTCAACACGCCCCTCAGAGAGTCCACTGGCTTGAGGGTGGACAATGCACGGGTCTACCTATATGTGCTAACAAATAAATTTCACTTAAAAGAAAATGGGGGACGACGAGGATCGAACCCCGTGACAGAAGGGTCTGATACCATATAAAGAACGAATTCAATCCAAAAGCTTAAGCTATTGGATGATGCTATATTAATGGTTTTATATATCTAAAAAGAAAATGAGAAAGCAAAAGACATCAAGACTCACTAGGTGAAAACCATGAGGGCCTGGAGTAAGACCAGAAACACGAACATTAACAGTTGTTGGGCCTACACACACCACATAGGTAATTAGCACGCTGAGAACTAGAGCCACATGCAAAGAGGAGTTCTCAGCTACAGAATGTAACAAAGGAACTTCACGCAGTTCGAGCCATTTTTACAAGTGAAGAAGGGAATGGTTCAAAGTTGAAACCTTTGATGGAGTTTTCATTATGGGTCTATATTGAAATGGAAGTTTTTAAAAGGAATTGGTTGAGTGGCAGGTGAAATAAGCAAAAGCAAACAAGAGGGGGAAGAATGGAAGAGAAGGAACCATTGTCTTGTTGGGTTAGCTTGACGACGCCTTCCACGGCGGAATTGCCCTTGAGGACTGCGACGGCTTTCTTGGTAGCGGCGCCGGCGACGAGGGTGAGGGGTTTAGAGGGAGTGGCGGCGACGGTTACGGATTGGGGAGGGAGGTTGAAAATGATGGGGAAGGAAGAAAATGGAGTTAGTTGGAATGAAAGAATGGTGTGAGCAGCCATGGCTGCGAACGCTGCTTCCATTGGTAATTTGGTAGTATAGTCTATACTCAATGCCACTCTATCTGTTCTTGAATTTATTTTTTTAGTGGCTGTTGTTAAATTTAAATGTACACGTTCAACTTTTGCATATTTATCAAGGAAAAGTGTTAAAGAGAGAGTAAGAGACAGACAGAGAGAAAATAGAGAAGACTTGATAAAAAATTAAAGATGTGGGTTCATCTCTTTTAACAAAATGATAAATACTTTTCTCATTTATTGATGGGTTTGATTTTTTTCTCATGTTCATGTTATAAGAGATATTTTATTTCACGCAACACATATAAAAATGTATTGGATTTATCAAGAAAGACAAAAAAAAAAAAAAAAAAAAAAAAGTGGATCATCCATTTTTTTGTGTGTTTTTATTACACAATTTATTGTCTGGTGCAATGTAGATGAGGAGAAGATTTTTTGTGGGTCGGGATCATGGTGATCCCTCCCAAAATAGAAAAAAAAAAGGATGAAAAATTTTTCATTTATGAAAAAACGATCACGGAATAAATGATGGGCATGTATCATATTAAATTTTTTCGTAGATGAGAAACACATTTCCGTTCATCAATACGCATTTTAATTTTCTAAACAACTCAAACATTTCAAAATAAATACCATATTCACCCCCAACACTTTTTTTCACTATCATATATTATAATTATATATTTCAAGAAATATATAATTATAATATTAAAATTATTTTTTTCTCTTTTTTTCATAAACTTTTTTAGAGAAAATGTGCTGATCTAACGTTAATTAGAAAAATAATAAATTGATAGTAAAAAAAATAGTAATATGAGTATTCTTCCTCATAAAAAAACAATAATATATTAACATACAAGAGGCAAGTTACATTTAATTTTAGTTTTTAACTGTAATTATAACGACCGTATATAATAAATTAGAAATATTGAATATAATTTAGAAAAATTGAATATAAATAAAATTATAAGTAATATTTATTAGCTGTATAAGTTGTGTACTGAGGCACCGGAGCCCCTACCCCTTTCTTGTAAGGGGTTCTTGTAGACTCCAGTCTCATCCTAAAAGAATTAATAAGTGTGATAAATATATGGACAAAAAGCTACCATGGCTGCAATGAAGAGATACCATGCAATGTGGATATATAGACATATTAACAATAATAACAAAGCCTAATCAAAACTCCTTCAATGTGCATAAAATATTTATTGGGACAGCTGAAGAGAGATGAGGTGGAGTGCTTGTATATATAGTAGCATTAGCACCACATGACAGTGTTCCTACAAGATTTGTTTGGACGGCCTTTAAAAAAAAATATTATGACTTTTTTTTATTAAAATAAATTCTTCTAAAAGTTAAAATTATTTTATGTTTTGATAAAATATATAAAAATATTTTTGAATAAAAAAGTTATATGGATATTAAAATTAATAAACACTTTTTATATATAAAATTACTAAAAAAAGTATATGATAATAGTGGTGATAGTGAGGTGGAGTGATTGGAGTGAGGTTGAGATAAAATTGGTTTTTCAAAAAAATATTTGATTTTTCACTCTTTTTTTTTTAAAAAAAGCACTATCTTAATTTTTTATTTTTTTTAAAGTTGCTATCTAAATACATAAAACTACTCAAAAAGACTTTTCTAAAAAAAATTAAAATAAACTTATCCAACGCACACCATATACCTTTAAAAGTGGGATGAGAAACAGGAGAAAGTAGGTATCAATTAGTTGACTCGAATTGCCAAGCCTAACGACTCTAATCCTAATTTTTTTTTGGGTATGCTAACGAAAAACCCAGCACGAAACTACAAAACAGTCAATGTTTGAGCTCTATAAACAGAGATTAAATCAGCAATAAAAATAGACTGAATCTGAAAAAGGGAAAAATCAAAGCTAGACATATCAGGAGCAGTAATATTGTCCAGAGGATAATTCGCCAGCCAGTCAACAACATAATTTTCTTCTCTATAAGTGTGGACAAGTTGAATATGTCAATCTTTTTGGAACCATGTCCATATGCGAGTCACCAAATGAGACTCACGGGCTGCAGCACCTCTTCTATAAAGAATGGTGACTGCAGATGTTGAATCAGATTCAACAATTAAATTCTTCCAACCTGCCTCCCAAGCCATCTCTAAACCTTTAGGGGGCGTTTGGTTGAGGAGAAATTTTATGAATGATAGAGAAATGTTATGCATAGGGAAATGGTTGGAGGATTATGTTTGATAGGAAAATGTAAAAAAAGTTATTTGGTTGGTAAAAATTTGGATGGGCAAATTAGGTAACTTTTATAAGTCTATGTTTGGTTGTAAGTAACATATAGATGGGTAAATGCAGTCGGTATTACAAAAATATCCCTGACTTTTTTTTTGGAAATAAAATAACCCTTCATGCTCAGAGATCATTTCTTCTGGGTTTCAGTCTGGAAACACGAACACTTTGCAACTATGGTCTTTGGAACCTACTCATTTTACTCAACGTCTTCGTCTATCGGTCAGAGTTGTTTGGGAAGTGACAAGTCTAACAACTCTGCAACCTATGTAGCACCGATACCGACACGGGACACGTGACACGATACGACACGACACTCCGACACGTTAATTCTAAAAAATGTTAGATTTCGACACGTTAGGACACGTTTTGATATTAAATAATATTTTTAATTTATTTAGTGTATATTATATTTAATATTCAATAATTTAACAAAAAAATAAATCTAAACTTATAATATTCATAAATTTTGCAAATAAACATAAAATATCCCAAATATTTATATTAAACTCAATAAAATGATAATCGTAATCCAACGAATCTAATATTTTGAAATAAAAACTCAATGCAAATCAATCTTTGAATCTTTTTTTTGAATTTCTATAACACATGTTGGAGTGTCGGGGAGTGTCGGAGTGTCCGAGAGTGTCGGGAAGTGCCGGACACGACACGTCAGGGTTTTTAAAGTGTCGGTGCTTCATAGTCTGCAACAAATAGATCTAACCAAGTAGATATTTTCAGTTTCGCGCGCAAATGGAGGGTACGCCGGTCATATGCCTCTTGCCCATTCTGAAGATTTGCATAGATAACGTAATATACCACATCACAAATGGGAAAGTATGACCGGGTTTTTGGATCAAAAGCACATGCAAACTGTAAAGATGGGGTAATGATTTAGGTGGGCTTTTCTTCACAAAGCTCCAACCAAACATGGCCACCAACTAATCCCACCTATCGGATGCCCATGCATCTTCAAGGAATCCTCCTACCAAACGCCCCCTTAAGAATATCCCACAATTCAGCATTGAGAGCATTGCAATTCCCAATCCTGTAAGAGAAGAAGCCTTTGAGCCAATGACCCTCGTGATTTCGATCAATACCACCACAAGCTACTAGGTTTTGAGCTCTCCTAGCAGCTCCATCAGTATTGAGCTTAACCAATTCTCTTCCGATGGTTTTCACCTAATGAAAATTTCAGCTCTGAGCTTGACTAATCTATTACAGGAAGCAGAATGAAAAGCCAATTTGTACTCTGTAGCTGTACTAATAACCGAATTCTTCTTATAGAAAAGAGAAAAAATAGAATTTCCAAAGACTAAATCATTTCTCCATTTCTAATCCTAATTTAAAAACATACACTACAACATTCTTTGCATATAATTTCATAATTTACTATCTTGCAAAGTAAACTTGTATTGACAATGTTACAAAAGAATTATAAATTGTGAAAAGATGGAATGAGCGATAAAAAATTTCATAAAGATTTTAAAAGCCAAATCATTCACACATATAATAAGCAAGATGCACGTGAAGACTCCGAACCATTTAACACCGATTTAAATAGAGTCTTAATTAATGAAAAAGAACAATGTAACAGTATAAGTACTAAGTTACCCATCGCATATATTCTTTTTTTACTTATTATTATTATAGGATATGTCTATTTTATGCAAGAGTTGATCTTCTTATTTTAAAAATCCATGTGACTTGCTTATTATTATTATTTTTCTCTTCACATGTATCAAATATGCGGAGTTTTATTATTATTAATAAAAAAATAGATATAAAAATTTCACGTAATTCTCTGAGGTAGAATTTTAATATGATAAGATCTATAGTGAATGGCTTTAATATTTTTATACTGAATATAGATAAGTTATTTATAGTTACTTCAAAAATGATATCGTCTTGGGTTAAAAAATTAAAAAGTTATAATGAGAAATACTATTATAATCCTGAAATAAATTATAATTACAAAAATATCTTTATTTTCGTTCCAAATGACATCATTCTGGGTTCAATGTAGATAACTTATCTACATTGACTGCAGAAAAAATGAACCCAAGAAAAATACAATAATATATATATGGCTTTAATGTTTCTATAATGAATGTAAATAAGTTATCTAAATTCACTCCCAAAATGATGTCGTTTTGGGTTGAAAAATATATGGGATTTAAACTTCTGTAGTGACGGAAACAAGTCAAATCATTCCCGCAGACTCATCAAATCGTGAACCAAATCTTTTCTCCTTTTGTTTTTAGATGCAAAAAAATGAAATATGAGACAAGATATTGTTACACTGGTGTAAGAGTTCTTACAACCATATCTTATCACCGTTGATCCAGTTATATCAACGGTTATCATTTTTTAAAAATTAAACTTATTAATTAATTATTAATTCACAATAAATGATAATCGTTGATTGGCGGTGTAAGTGTAACATGATCCTGTACCATGATATATATATATATATATTATAACTATATCCTTTCTCTTGTTTTTATTAAAAAACCGGTGGGACCCACTAATTTTATTTGTGTGGCATAAGATCTCACTTCTCCTATCACAGGAGAAGCGTTTTCCCACACACACACACATATATATATATATATATATATATATATATATATATATATATATATATATGACTTTAATGTTTCTACGGTGAATAGTGAATGTTATATTATAGAGATCCGTTTTGTGTGTCAGAGTTGTTTAATTTTTGCTGCGGGCCCCACAAAATATTATGTGTGTAGGAAAGTTTTTGTAGTCATGTTAAATGATATATAATAAACCCTATATTTATATATATAAGGGCTTGTCGTTTCTGAGGCTGTTTGAGATAACTTTATCTACGGCCACTAAATCATAAACGTACAAAAATGGATAAAGATGATAAAAGAAAAGAGAAAAAAAGATAATCGTAACCATTCAAAAATAAATCAATTAATATAAAATAAATAAATAATTAAAATGATATAATTTTAAGATAACCGATAAATATATTTTAATATAACCTACTTTAACTATTCATCTTCGATGCCTTTGGATTACAATCTTATCATTATTAATTTATTATTATTATCATTTGGAATTTTGAGTTTAACTGTTTGGACTTTAGACCGAACTGGAACTAGAAAGTCCACGTTACAAATGGGGAAGAAGTGCAAAGTGCGAAGTGCTAAAAGTAAAAACAAAAAACAAAAAAGAAGAAATTGAGAGATGAGAATGGGATGAAGTTGGAATCCATACAAATCTAGAAAAGCAAAAGGAGGCGTTAATGGAACCACGAAACCCCTCTCCCTCTCCCTCTTCCTCTTCAGTTCGAGTCCTCATTCGCCCTACTCAATCTTCTTCTTCTTCAACCTCCGATCATTCCTCAGCACCACCTCACTCCTCCTCCGAAGGCGTGGTGGTTGTCGGTTTCATTGCTCGGCGACACGACGATTCCGCTCACCTCATTAACCGAGTCATCGACTCCAACGTCTTCGCCTCTGGCAATCTCGACAAGCCGTTATTCGTCGACGATGACGAAGCCAGGGACTGGTTCAACCGCAGGAGAATCAGTTATTTCCACGACCAAGATAAGGGGATTCTGTTCCTCCAGTTTTGTTCCACTCTCTGTCCCGCCACTCACGGCTGCGGCGGCGGCGGCCCGGAAACCGCGCCGGGATTCGATTCCGTCGTGGAAGAGCACGACTTCGGCGACCTCCAGGGAATGCTTTTCATGTTCTTTGTAAGTCATTTTCTTCACTGTTATAACCGTCTTAATGTAAATATATTACAATATCATGACTGTGAGTTAAGACCATGTGACAGCCTCCAACGGATTAGGAACCTAATTTTATTGTTTTAGTTAGTTTCTTGATATAGCAGCGTGTCTGTGTCCTGTGTATACTTTCAGTTATAAATTGTGCATAATTGGTGTAATTGACAACTTAGAAATGCAGGTTTGCCATGTTATCATATATGTTCAGGAGGGTTCACACTTCAGTACTAGGATTTTAAGGAATTTTCGTGTGCTACAAGCAGCCAAGCATGCTATGGCTCCCTTTTTTAGATCCCAAACTACACCACCCTTACCGTCTAGATCGCATTCTTCTTCATTGTCGTCGCGACCTACATCTTCGGCTAGCAATTCTTCTCCAGGTAGAGGTGGTGGTAACTTGAGTCGCAATGCGTCGGCCATATCTCTCATGTCGGGTTTAGGTTCTTATACTTCTTTGTTTCCAGGACAGTGCATACCTGTCACATTGTTTGTTTTTGTCGATGACTTCTCCAATTTACTGAATTCCAACACGAATGGGGAGGACGCTTCTTCGGATGTTTCTTCACTTAATCAGTCTTCTAGTTTGAGTAGTGTAGCCAAGACAAACTTGCCTGCTAAAGGTTCTGGTTCAGTAGTTGTGCTGGCACGACCTGCAAGTCGATCTGAAGGTGGACTTAGGAAGAAATTACAGTCATCTCTTGAAGCACAAATTCGATTCCTGGTTAAGAAATGCCGTACATTATCGGGTTCTGAGATAACTCATTCTGGTGTGAGAACTGGGGGTAACTCAAGTTCTGCACCTTTGTTTTCACTTGATGCATCAAGGGCAGTTGTCTTGTTGGATCGGCTTTCAAATCAAAAAGGCGAGTCTCTTGAGTTTGCCACTGGACTTGTTGAAGATGTCTTAAATGGGAAAGCTACCTCAGATTCCCTTCTGCTTGAAAGCCATGGTCAAAGTGCAAGCAAAGAAGATTTAATATCTGTTAAGGAGTTCATTTACAGGCAATCTGATATTTTGAGAGGGAGAGGTGGACTAGTTAATACCAACAGTGGCTCAGCTGCTGGTGTCGGTATGGTTGCTGTTGCAGCAGCGGCTGCTGCTGCCTCAGCTGCATCTGGGAAAACATTTACTACTCCTGATCTTCCAAATTTTGAAGTTTGGTTAACTTCTAGTCATCATATCTTGAGTAGAGTTCTCTGTGCAAAAGGGGGTTGCTTGGATGAATTTGAAATTATTAAAAGAAAACCTCGTCCAAGGAACACTGTTTCACCAGCAGTAGAAGGATCTTTGAAGTGTACAAATCCTTCAGATGTTGCAGTATCTTGGTTGCAAAGTGGTAGAGGGCTGAACACTAAGTTTTCAACTTTGTGGTGCCAAAAAGCCATTCCAGCTGCAAAGGAGATTTATTTGAAAGAGTTGCCCACATGTTATCCTACTTCACAACACGAAGCCCATTTAGATAAGGCTTTGCATGCATTTCGCTCAATGGTAAAAGGGCCTGCAGTGCAACTTTTTGCAAAAAAGCTGGAAGAGGAATGCACTTCTATTTGGAAATCAGGAAGGCAACTATGTGATGCTGTTAGTTTGACGGGCAAACCATGCATGCATCAAAGGCATGATGTTGAGACCAGTAAATCAGACTTAGGAGCTTCAGCCAAGCCACATTCCAGTGGCTATTTTTTTCTTCATGCCTGTGCTTGTGGTCGTTCCCGACAGTTACAGCCTGATCCCTTTGATTTCGAATCAGCTGATGCTAGTTGCTTCTCTGACTGTGATAAGCAACTTCCTGCAGTCAAACTACCAGAAATAGAAGTTGCAGGACCTGTTAAATCTTCCCCTTGGAGTTTGCTTCGTATTGGGGGTGCAAGATACTATGAATCTTCTAAAGGTTTACTTCAAAGTGGATTTTGTGCCACTCAGAAATTTCTTCTAAAATGGACAATATACCTAGAAAAACAGAGGAGATCAAATGGTTCAATAGAGAGTATAGTGAAACAAGGCTCTGTAATTAGGCCACCCAAGGTTGAATACATTGCAGATGCTAAGAAAACTGGGGTTAGACAACCCCACCCTGCTGTGCAGAATGGAGTGGAAGACCAAAGAACATCTTTAGATACAAACAAGGCTGATGATAAAAAGATAAGTTTTGGAAGAGGTTTTCCTATTTTCAAAATGAGAAAACCTTTTTCTGAGGTTGTTGCTGGATCAGTGGCTGCTGACTCAGGATTCCCTCCCCTTCAGCAAAGGAAATTGCCTACATCTGGTTCAGAAAAGGGTACGAAGCAAAGCAGGCCAAGTAGTCAGAATGCAGAGTGGGTTAATGCAGCCGTTGATCATCAAGTATCTCAAAAATCTCAAGATATATCATTTACTCAGGGACCTCTTGATGGTAATGGCAATAATAGCTGCAGGGATGGTGACCCCTTTTTGAGGATAGGTAGCAATGTAGTGCCTGTATACTTGAATGGTAGTGAAAGGAGCAAATCACATTCTTCTTTAAAACATGTAATAGTATATGTTGGGTTCGAGCATGAGTGCCCCCATGGCCACCGTTTCCTGTTAAATGCTGAACATCTTGCTGAACTTGGATCTTCATACTCATTATCTGAAGAATCTCATATATCTTCTCTGGAGCCTGCTGGCAAAAATCAGGCCTATCATACTAAAGTAAGCAAGAATGCTTCCTGGGCCAAAGTCCATCAAAGTGCAAATGAAATTCTTTCTGCATCTATAAATAAGGAAAGAGATGTGAACAAATCAAATGAAATGATCCCTAATGGTGATTTGAATTCAGATGGATTAATATATACTTCCATTAAGGAACAAAATTTTCCCTCTATGAATGTATTATCAAAAACCCCCAATCTTATGAAAGATCTTGGAGGGGATTTTCAAGCTATTGGCATGGATGGTGATGATCTTACATTCTCCATGTTGAATCGAAACTTGCCTATCTACATGATCTGTCCTCACTGCAGGCATTCTAGGAATAAGAAAGATACTTCAAAGGTTAAGTTTGCCAGTGGTATCTCACAGCTGAAAAGGATTTTTCTGGTATGAGTTGCTGCTGATATAAGCATTTTACTAAGTTTCAGTTAGCATCATTGATTTTTTTTATTTTTTCCTGTTAATATAGTGCATGTTGTTACTCAAACATGTTCTGTCATTTACATAATTTTTATTGTAAAAAATATGGGGATTGCACAAATTTCCTTACATTGTTTGTAATTTACACCGTGAATGACACTTTTTGCACATTTGCTTTATGTAAAAGACAAATGAGCTATCACTTTCTAGGCTACTAAACTTTTGCTTTCATCTCGATTAACTTATATCATTTTCTTTTTTATTGCTTAAGATAAACTAACATTTCATTGGATGCACTTCAACGTAAGGAATCACTGATTGATGGGGTGCCAGTTTCTATAACATTGTTTGTGATGCTTTTAAAGAAAGGCACCATGTGAATTATGAAATATTTTCAACTCGTGATGTAAATACGGACTTTCTTCTTTAAAACAAAATCTTACAAACCGCCCATTACTCTTTAGGGAGTTATGTTTTACCATTTGGCATCTTCAAGGTTGAATTAACTGGTGAAAATGAGGGGTTTATCATTAATTCTTGTTTGTTGGGCATTAACCCTGGGGTTTGAAAACTCTGTTTGTTTTTGCTAGTGTATGTATTGGATGCTACATGATATGGATGTTGGATTTCCTTTTGTGTCAGGATAATAATTTTCTCATAATTATTATCAGATTAGCAACCTAATCTTTAGATATTTCTGTAGGTGACACCTGCGTTTCCTGTGATACTAGCAACATGTCCTGTCGTACAATTTGAGGTATATCTTTCTTCTTTCGTTATGTAAAATAATAATAGTTCTCATATTTAAAATGCAAGGGCTTTAGGTAGATAAGAGTCGAAATTCTCGAGAAATGGCTGTTTTAGGATGGGAGAGAACAACATTCAGTTATGTATTGTAGGCCCAAGTTGCGCTGCTATTTGTTGTATTTGTCGAATGCATTGTTTCATCTTTGTAATTGCTGGAATTACCAAAGCGATGAACATAGAACAGAGAACTGGAAAGCATTTAGAGTTACCTGTGATTTATTAGCTACTATCTCTGAATGGGTATCAAGATTGGAGTTAAATTTAGGAGGCTGGGATGTTTCATTAAATCCGATTTTTTTGCATTGTTATTTGTTCTTTTCCCAGCATTGTTGTTTGGACTTCTAAAATAAAATTAAGATTTTTGTACTTTTTATTATTCTGCTCAATCATATAATATTCTAGCTATTTTGTCCTTGTAGACATCATGCCTGCCTTCATCAGTTCCAGATCGTGAACGAAAATTGCAGTTTAGCCTTGGATGTCCAGTGGTCTTACCTCCAGAGAGTTTCCTCACCCTTAAATTACCATTTGTGTATGGCGTGCATCTTGAAGATGGAAACAAGCATCCTCTTAACCCCTTCGAACAACAACCAGAAATGACTGCCTGGATTACCAAGGGTACGGTACTGCAGATCTTGTCCAAGGAGAGGAATGATGAGGGATATCAAACACAATAAAAGCTTACTAAATCTTGGAGTGGCCTTGCTAGAGTGAAAAGAAAAGTATGTCAATAGCTTCTCCAAAACTCAGGTGAAGTTCACCCTCCCTCCCTTCCTTTTAGCTGACATGTGAAAATTTATTGGGCAAAAGTATGCACCTTACAACAATCATATGATTACAGAAACTAGATGCTTTATACCAAAGGAAACAAAATTATATTATGCGAATTCTCTCTAATCTCAGTCCAGATTATATGTTCTTCTCTACCTTCATAAGAAGAGGCAGTAGTAGACGGCTACAAAATGCTAACATTATTTTCTGTTTTATTATTGGCCTTTTGAGACATATTGATTTTATAACTCTACAATGTACAAAGATGCTAAAATCAAAACAGAAGGGTTCTACTTGAAGTTAAACTTGGTTTATTGTGTCCCTTTTGAGGTTCCATTGTCTCTTTCATTAAAGGAAAGTGATAGTTAAAGATGAAAAGGTATATCATAGGAAGCAAATTGCAAGAGGATATTGTTGCAGGGTCCCATCTAGGGGAAGGCTTTTGCAAGAATGTCTGGATAATCAGGCTTCCACATATGTCGTATCTACCATGAAGGACTAGTACAAACTTTGTCATAAGTGCGTTGTTTCTTTTGGTTTCATTCGTGTATATAAGTTGTGATTAAACTTTTAGTTGTTGGCCCTAAAACAATGTATGTAGTTTTCTGCACTCGTTTTGGGCTAAATTACATGAAAATTAATGCTTTTAGAGATTTTATGTCTGAAATTTGAAGGTTAAGAATTGAGTGATTAATGTTTCATTTCAAACATTGGGCCATTAATATTGATTGAATTGATGCATTTAATTGCTGTCACATAAAGTAATTGTGTTTGTGACTATGCTGGGTATTTTTTTGAAGCTGGGTGCACTTTGTTATATTATTTGAATTATAGTTTTTTTTTTTATACAGTTGCTAGGTCATATGTATAAAGTTATGATTGGAGATTCAGGACAAGGAACTTTATGAATGATGAGTATGGTCCAGAATGAAATTACTAAGCTATAAGGGAAACACATGGAGTAAATCATCATCCAGGCATGAACTGGTAACATGGATTTACCTGCTTAAGCCTAGTAAGGTCTGATAATGTGAATAGATTATACTTACTTGCCACCCTTTTTATTAGGTGCAATTTTGGACCTATTGGCTACTTACAGCCCTGTGGGTGCTTTGTAGCTTGCTCATCTGCTCTTGTATAATAATCTCACGTGGATAATTGCAGACCCATAGTTCAGGTATTGCTGTCTGGATCGATTTGGACAATACTGCCCTTTACAAATGAATGTATTCTACGATTGGGGGGAATCTATGTGCATCAATAACCACAGAATTAGAATGATCCTAGTAATGGTACGTGTTGTTAGATGCAGTCCTTATTTTTTGTACTTATGTTCTCAACGGCCGGCTCTCAAAAGAATTTCATTTGTTATTGTAAGATTTGCTCTTTGGCCTTCCTGACAATGAATTTGTTGTGTGTTTTGCTAGGATATTCATCCGTAGCTTGTTAGCAATCTGACTAATTAAGATGTTCTATCAACATTGTGTAGTTTGTTGTAACAAAATAAATAAGCAAATAAAAGTGCAGTTTGATGGATCATGCAGTTTAGGGGAAATGTTGATTGATGGCTTATTATTTGCATCTGTCCCAGCTAATTGGATGAGCAACTCTTGAATTTAGAGGGGAACCGATTAATTGATTTATTGCCAAAATAAGATGTCAAGAAATAACTCTTGATTTACTAATACAAGAACCTATTATTTGGTCTCATGTGATTCTTGGTCTCGTTAAGAATTATTGTCCCGATAATATTTAGGATGCTTCGGAGACCTTGTTAACGTCATATTATTATTTTCTAGTATGCTGGTTGTTTATGTTCATGCGAATGCCACTAGATCTTCCTATTATCGAAATTCAACTGCCACGGACTTACTGTGAAGCTGAAGTTTGCTTGCAGGTGAATCTCCTCATAGTTGCATTTGATGGAAGGGTGGATGGCGTCATCTACATAGAAGATCATGTAGCCAAGATACTGAATATTGTCTGTTATGATTTGATCTTATTCTTCAACGTGAAGCACAACAATAAATGAGCAATGACATTGATCCTATGCATGTCAATATTATACCCAAAGGGTAAAAGGGAGAAGCAGGAGCTAGCTAGGAAAAACAAGGCGCATTGCTGTTTCTTGATTTTTACTTGATTTCCAGGGGAATGGGGCATTTAGTGCCGTACTTTTCTTTGAGGCAATACGATAAGTGTTATGCGTGATGTGTTAAATTCGTCTGTGTTTTTAGTTCTTAGTTTGGTGTAAGCTTGCTGATCATCAAGGTGATAAAAAATCGTTTGACTGCAGCCTATGAATGGTCATTGTGAAAGACTTTTATTGTATTTTCTTTAGGTAATGTTGAAACTTTGTTTAGGCCCTTACGTTCCCAGCCAACAAACATTGCAGGGGAACAAACAAACTATGTCGTTATTTTGTATCCTCTTATAAGTTAAGTTACTTCGATTTTCCTTATGAAATGATAATGAACTTAATATGATAATTTGGATGTCCATCAGTTCATTAGTTTTAACATAAATTTATTTTTGATGCACTAGAAATTGTCGTCACGATTTTGATTTGAAATCTTTTTATTTTCCCACGAGAAAACGAGTTACGCTGCTTAAGTAGAGGTTTCTGTGTTACAGGTGAAGAATATTATGATTATTCTTGTAATAGAAAAATCCCGGTTTTGTTGGTTTCCAATTAATCTAGTCACAGTTGAAGGAATTCTTTTTGCCAGCACAAAAACATTTTAAGGGCAGTTTATATAAACATGCAGGTGCCTTTTGTGGGGTTCAGTTTAGTTGTAGTGCTTTTCATTTGTTCTGAAAATTGAAGAATTATTTATACCGAACATAAGTAGCAGCAACGGTTGTGTATATAATATGTGAAACTGTTATAATACGTGAATGGATTTTCTTTTTTAACCACGCCGTTTGTAATATCTTAAACCATTCACTCATAAATTAGTTGTTACGATTCGAATGGTAATACTGGTAGAAGAGAAAGTGATTATATTAATCACTGACCACTGATATAATATGAATTAATAAATGAAGTGAGATTTTTCACATAATAAACAAGAGACATCCATTCCTTATTATATCGAAGGTGATGGGGGCTCAAACTTGTGTCAAATACCAATCATAATCATTCTAATGCAACCTTCACGTCACACACTTTCATGCGGTGAGTCAAACATGAAAAGATGCCATGAATTCAAAGCCTTGGTTCAGAAGAGCCCCAGTCACCCATAGCTTCAAATTTGGCAGGTTAATTTCTGATTCAGACCCTTTTACCTGTTTTCAACACATCAATGACCAAATCCATAAGCAAAACGACGACTCATTTCAACAAATTAGAAAGATTAAATAGGAAGGAGAGTATAGCTTACATTCAAAGTAAACGTGAGTAGAAAACTGTCACAAACAGTAACCAAGTTTGAATTCTGAACATTGAAACCTGCAAGAGACTCAAGAGCACCGTATAGAGAGGCAGCTACCCCTTCTCCTTTATTGCACACTATTTTGGCATAATACCCTCTTTCCTCTACTTGAAACATGTCCATCTACATAGCAGCATATCACAAATGTTGTTACAAACTAAAAACTTATGGAGTTGAAAGGATTTTTAATTTTTGATTTTTATTGTCAAACAAACCTGCATGATCTTCTTGCTGATTGGAGCCCTGTTGTGGGTGACTTGAACCTTTACGGGGTTGTTAGTTGGTTCTTGATAATTTTCGGACACTAACAAGGATGCTTCAAGTCCTGCAACCTCAGCCTTCAGCTTCTTAGCTTGTGCTTGAAGCTCATGTACGTATGATACTGCATCTCCAATTATAGAGGCCTTATCCATCTGTGGATAAAACAGTATATATACATATATATCAGTTACATTTCAATCTCAAATATAAAGCTTGTCAGATTTAATTAAACTTTTTAATACATCCCCATTAAGTTTGTTTTTAATTATATGACATTTAACAGAGCTAGCCATTTCAATGATTTTTTTTTTTATACAAAAAGTTTAAGTGGGGTTAGATACCGATATTCCTAAGATCAGGGAAAATCCCTAAACTTCTTTGAGAATTTTCAGGAGGGACTATATATCACCCATTAATAAAGTCCTCACATCGCAGAGTTTGAATTCACACCCTTATGGGATATGGACCAAACTCTTAACCAACTATATCCATCTTTATTGACTTAGCAGTCTCAATGATGAACCTAACCTTTTGCAAGAAAAACTATACATATTAATTAAATGACAGAATTATCTTTGCAACATGACATGATATAGAGAGGTTTATGAAAATAATGTGAGCCATAGTATTTTCTTTTTTTAAATTATACATATCTATATGACCCAAAAATAGGGATGATATTACCAATTCAAGACTTCAATAAAATTGAAGGGATGATCACTATTCGTATGATCAATATTACAAACCCTCGAGGGTAGCTCAGTTGGCAAGTGAGCTCCCAAGGGTTTGCTTTTGAGTCAGGGGTTCAAACCCTTGTCTCAAATAAATTCATGGAAAATCTTTGGGGTCAGAGGATGTGTCTCCCTCCTCGATTGGGGGATTAGTCTCATCCTTCCTCCGATAGCGAAGCTCAATGCACCCGCTGTTTTAATGAGGGGCTAGCCTACAGGGCCGTACCCTAAGGGCAAGGTGACCGTAGGAGGTTGAACGAGGATACCTCAGGTTATACCAAAAAAAAAAAACAATGTATAAATTTGAAAGGGGCAATCGTCATCCCTCCCTCCATCACTAGATGTGAGATCTTTGTAATTTCTAGCAATTAGTATGCGAAATCTTTTTATGACCCATCATTTGGCCTTCATTAAGAAAAGATTAGGACTTCAAATAACAATTTTACTTGCTTAACTAATCTAATTGAAATTGGGACACGTACCTTAGTTATGTTGGGAACCAAAGAACGCAAAGCATAAAGCTTCTCCTTCATTCGGCCTCTCCTCCTCCTCTCAGAAATGAGAGTCTTGGCCCTATCGGATTTTAGCCTTGTTTTGGCATCACCACCGGTCCCAGTTGCGGTGGTGGTAGTGGTAGTGGTGGTGGTTGTTGTTGCAGATGAATCTTCTTCATCATTTTCTTCTTCTTCTTCTTCTTCTTCTTCCTCCCCTTCTCCCTTAACATCATCATCAAAACAAGAGAAGGAGTTAAATGTAGAGCTGGGATCATAGGCACTCACAGCATTACTACTGTTTTGATCAAAAGGGTTTCCAGGACATGAAAGGGGATATTGATTATCAACGAAGCAATCATTGATAAGGTCAGAATTGAAGTTAGAAATGGAACTTTCATTCCCCCCTCGAATCAAATTGATAAACTGATGATCAAAGTTGGGATCGGCAATGAAGTTGTGTAGCTCAAAATCATTCATGTTCACTTGTGTGTCTTGGTGGTGAACATCCATTGCGTACATGATTGGAACTTGGTTAGTTAGAGATCTAATTGCAATTTATAGAAGGAAGGTTGACATTATTATTAATATAATAATAGTTTAGGTGGGAATATAATAAGATGAGTTTCTGATAGTTAATTAACTAGAGTAGACATTTATTATATATATTTCTAGTTAGTCAGGTTTATAATTACGCGGGATGACCATGACCCATATTTGATTAGTATATATGTGTCCAAGGTTTGGTAAAAGATGTGACCAACTTGTTAATAAATGTTGTGCCTCGGAACTCGGTAATTCTTAGCTCGGCCTCAGATTCAGTTAACAGTAACACCAAATTAAAAATAGAGATAAGAAGAAATAGAACATCAAGAATTTTAACATAGAAAACTTCTTCGATGTGAAAAGTAAAATTTACGGGACCAAGTCCAGAAAATCGTCCACTATAATAATGGAATTTACAAATGATTCTCTTTGGCTCAATGGACTTCACCTTCTAAAGGATGGATCTACTCACAAGTGCTTCACACAATGTTTCTCTCTATAAAGGGGATAGAGAATCCTACTCTACAGAGTATTCTTCTTTTTCAGCGATAGCCGCTGAGTTTCTTTCTCAGAGAATCTTCGTCTCTGACTTGCGCTTTTCTCTTGCACATTTCTCTTTCTTTTTCGCTCTCTGTGACGACTCAACATCTAAGCATATCTTATAAATAAGAGATTATGACACCCATTAATTTGGGCCGGATCTATCATGGGCGATGAACCCAACAATAAATTCATACAAGATATAGATCTTCTTGAAGCTAGTTTTAAAGAACTTTTTTTTTTGGTAAAAGAAATACACACAACCGAACCGAACGGACGGACGGCGGCGGCGCTGAACCAAAGCCCACCTATCTCCTTCCCCTACATAAAATATGTAGTGACCCAAGAACTTTAATAACCAAAGGAAATTGGTTTAAGTGGTACATACTTGATTCCGCTTAAGTAAGGTTTTAATAAATGAAAAAAAAAACTTTAATAGTAGAGTTCCATTGGGTTTTTACAATTAAATTGAATTCCGAGACTCATGAATTGAAGAAATTTACCTTTTGAATTCTTTTTTTTTTTTCTTTTTGGTGGAAAATATCAACAGAAATCAACCTAGTTGCAGCCATTATCGACTTTCAACTTTTACATAATGTAATGAAATAGATTATGGCAATTGTCAATTTGATTAGAAAAATGCAAATCAGCGCTAGGTTAGAAAATTGTATGTTCAATGAATGATAGAAGTGCTGTTAACACTTCTCCGTAAGCAGTTTTAAATAATCCCTCGTCACTTTCATATCCTGCGGGTTAGCATAAGTATTACTATTATATGCTGTTTTAAAAGTGGTTCAAATGAAGGCTAACTGTCCAGCATGTGCATGCGCGTTTCTCGACTTGTATTATAATGGAATAGCTCATTGGTACAAGGTCACTATCTAATAATGCGCACTGCAATTTATTGCTCGATATAAATGACATACGTCGTCTTTCTATACTATTATTGTGTGAAGGAATCAAGCAGAAAATTAATAACTTCCTCGCAAATTTTAGATTTTATAAAACAAATGGTAAGTAACGTGAGGGGAGTATATTTCGCGCCTACAAAAAATTTTTCCGCATGGGAGTGGATTTTCCTAGATTACATGATCTCAGATCATGTGAAATAATGTCATTTATTTATAAATAACTTGACACTGAAGAGAGATTAATGGTATGGGAGAATTATCATTGATTGGCTAAACATTAATTCACCATGCATCTCGCATCACATTTCAACTAAAATCTTGTGGTTCTCAATTTTCGTATTTTTGATTAATGTGAAACTTCATTTCTAGCACTTGAATTTTCAATATTCTCCCCTAAGTGTGAGTTTGTGAAGCCCACATTCAAGGAAAAAAAAATTAAAATATTACTATTTTAATAAATAATTATGAATATATAGTTATTTTGAAATTATTTACGGATCTATTACACTTATTCATGACCAAATTAAGTGTGACCATCTATGATGCACGGACACTGACACGGGACACGACACAACACGCCGGCATGTTAATTCTAAAAAATGGCATATTTCGACACGTTGGAACACATTTTGATATTAAATAATATTTTTAATATATATAATATTATTTATATTTATTACATATAACAATCCATAATAAGTCATATAACTAATCAAATATTCAAAATTCATAACATAAATATATAAAAAAAAAATTCGTACCTTGTTAATTTTTCATGTCAAATTTCATAACAGAAAAAAAATTGATTTATAAATGATTTTTTATTTTTAATTAATCAAAAAATTAAGACGAAAAAAATGTGTCGGAGCGTTGACCACGTGTCGGAAAAAGTTGATTGTGTGTCGAAAAAATATGTCGGAGAGTTGACCACGTGTCCCAAAATATTGACCGCGTGTCGGACGCATGTCGGAACCTGTCGGTGTCCGACACGTGTCCAACACGCACTTTAAAAAAAAACGTGTCGGGGTATCAGAGGTGACCATTCACGCCTAAGTTACGCGTGAATCCTAAGGCATTCACGCCTATTTTTGGCGTGACTCGTATGGTGTTGACACATGGCACACAAATGTCTAACTTACAAATCGTAAAACTTTAGAAAGCCATAACTTTTGACTCGGGTATCGAATCGGGTAATTCTTTTTTTGATTCCACATAACTTCTCAAAATTTACGCAATGACATCTCATTTAATATATTTTATCTCTCACAAACACAATTCAAATTTACAATAATGGTATTATAAGAGCATTTAAACCGAGAAGCCTCCAAGTTTTGGGTTTGTGATTTAATATAAAATAATAAGTAAAGATTTGATTTGTGATTTAAATTAAAAAAGTTCAATTTTTTAAATTTTTAACATAAAAAAATAAAGATTTTTTTTGTAATTTAAATTAAAAAATTAAAAAATTATTAAAAATAAAGAAAACAAAATAAAGATTTGATTTGTGATTTAACTCAAAAATTAAATTTAAAAATCTGTATTAACAAAATAAATGAATGCAGCCAAAAATGTATTTATTTTTTCACGATATGAAAAATCGGCCAAACGATACACGATACGTATTGCGATTCAATAGCCTGCTATTTCTTTTCAAACACTTGGTAGAAGTATATATTTTAATGGGAAATCATACTCTTATGTGGCATGGGATTGATCTCTCATGTCACTCTCACTTCGAAAAATGTGCCTCTCTTTTTCCTTTTTCTTTTTTTTTTCTAAAAATTGGTAGGGCCCACTTCATTTATCTCTTAACATGAGAGAAATTCTCTCATACTACATGAGAGAAGTAATCCCCTATTTTAATATGACATTAAGTATCCTTATTTATAGATGAGCTAATCCACTTTGGTACCATCTTTATAGTACCATTGTTGTGAATTTGAACTGTGTTTGTGAGAGATAAAATATATCAAATGAGATGCTATTGTGTAGATCTCGAAAAGTTATGTGGAATAAAAAAATTACCTGATTCGGATACCCGAGTCAAAAGTTATGGCCTTATGAAGTTTTATAATTAAACCGTAAATTTTTTGTGCCGCGTGTCAACACCAGACGAGTCACACCTAAATTAGGCGTGAATGCCTTGGGAGTCACGCCCAATTTAGGCGTGAATGGTCACCCCCAATTTAGGCGTGAATGAGTGCAATATATTTGTAATTAGATTCAAAACAACAACTGTAATTATTTATTAAAAAAACAATATTTTAATTTTTTGTCCCACATTCACTCCTCATTCAAGCTGAAACTCCCTTGAGTATTCATATTATTACATTAAAATTTAATTACACTCATCATCGGTAGTTCTCCACTGTCATGAACTTTCATTCTTACCCAACAAAATCAGTAATATTATTGTCAGGCAGTCTAGGCGGAAGATTGTGGTTGGAGGTCCACCACCAATGAGCTAAGCTACACCAATCGTAATAAGTGAGTCCGACATCATGTCTCAATCAAAAATCTTAAGGCATTGGATTCATTGGTCCTTCCATTTATATCCATTTCACTTAATCCATTAACAACCAACGTGAGACTCATCACATTGAATAACCCAACAATCTCTTCCTCAAGTATGAAACCAAACATTTGTATGCTCCTTCTTAACCGAGTACTGAGGCCCAAAGTAATTCACCTGCCTCTAGCCAATCACCAGGCTAGCCCGAGCCTAACTCGGCTCTAATACCACTGTCAGGTGGGTTCAAGGAGAGCCCGTGGTAGGGGACTACCACCAATGGGTTAATGCTGCACCACCATATCAAATGAGTCTGACACCATGTCTCAACCTAAAACCTTAAGGTATTGGGTTAATAGGTCTTCCCACTTATATGGGTTTCATTTAGCCCATTACCAATCAATGTGGCACTAATCACACTTGGATATTCTAACAATCTCCCATCAAGTGTGAAACCTAGGGGTGTAAATAGGCTAGATCGGCCTATGACCTAGCCTATATTAAGCCAAACTTGACCTATTACATTTAGTCAAATAGAACAGACTTAGGCTTTTAAAAAAAATTTAGAAAGTAAACCATAGCCTTTTTGTACATGTCAGACATATAAGCCTACAAACTGGCCTATAACATATTATTTATTTTAAATGAAATAAATAAAATTATTATTTTAATAATTTTGAATAATAACTTAATATTATTTTAGTTATTTTTAAAATATTGAATGTTTAATAGGCTTAAAAAGACTAATAGCCCTAGCCAAAACTTGTAATTTTGGCCTACATAGGCTAACAGGTCAAATCAGGCTAAAAGGTTTTTTACACATGTCTGGCGTATTTAAGCCAAAGCCTAGCCTAACCTAACTTATTTAGGCCCCTATTGAAATCCAACATTGGTGTGTTCCCCCTCAATCGAATACTCCAAACCTAAGTATTCAACCCACCTCTAGCCAATTACCAGATTAGCTCGAGCCCAACTTGAATCTGATACCACTGTCATGTGAGTCCAATAAGAACTCGTGACGAAAGATCACCACCAATGAGTTAAGATAGACTAATCATACTAAGTGAGTCTGACACCACATCACAATCAAAAAACTTAAGGGATTGGGTTCGTGAGTCCTCCAACTTATATGCACTTTACTTAGTCTAATATTAACCAATATATGACTCATCATATTTTAATAACCCAATAATTATATTTTTCGATAAAGAGATATATGAGACGAAGATGTATTCCCCCCTAATCTAGACTTGAAAAGAGACTAATGGGTTTTGAATATGACTAATCAATTTATATATGTTCAAGCGTGCTAGCCTAATTATCTTGTGATTTGTTTAATTATTGACTTACTGTTGTTGAAAGGTACTTATGCATATATGAACTCCTAAACTGTTAAGAAGTAATGGGAGAGTAAATGATTGAGCCTGCAGTACTGATGCAGCGGTCTTGTTGCCACCGTTGACCTTAATGGAATGGTTGAAGCTTATGATCCTTGACCTTTTTTTAGGGAATCTAAACTGACATTAAAGACCAATGCTTTGGTCCCAAACTCAATTTTTATTTTCTCCCAACTAACGGGGTCTTATTAGCAAAGAGAGGAAGGAACACAAAGCTGACTGCACTTTTTTTTAATTATATTCACTATTATTGTTGTAGGGAAAATAAAAGTAACTCAAACTAATTTAACCTATTGTTTTGAGTTAGATAGGGGTGGTAACGGGCCGGGCCGAGCTGAGTTTTGATCTTAACGGGTCAAGCCTGTATTTAAACGTGTCCGACTAGCCTTAGCTTGTTACCTGTCACGAATATAATATTGGCATGTGGCCTGGTTTATTTACAAAAAATAAAAGCTTGTCTTAGCCTGTTAGCATGTTAAAGAATAAAAATAAGAGAACAAAATTCCACAAAAAATTAATTTCCAGATAGAAACCTTAGCTTCCAATTTGCAGCAACAATTTACATAGTCTACGATAAATAAATAAAAATTAAAGAGAGAAGGTAGATAACACGTTATATTATCTTAGCCCATTATAAAAAAAGTGTCAACAAAATAAAATAAAAAATAAAATAAAAAATAAATTGACACAAATAAGCGGTGCACAGTGAAACGAATGAGTTTTTGTTGGTTTGCTTGTGTGAAGGAGGATGAATGATAATATAGAACAACATTAGTAATTCCATAAATATACATAAATTCAATATATATCCAAATAGCATAATATAGAATAAATAATTCAAAAAGTCTATTAAACCAATAAAATGGGGAGAAATAAATTGATGAGAGAGAGAGTTATGACAAGTGGTATAAAAAATATAAATAAATATTTATATACTAGGCTTTCACGGTTATAATAGTGCTTTTTATTAAACGAGCTTTTATTTTTAACACGAGCTTTTATTAAACGAGCCAGCCGACTAAAGGCCCCTCGTTTACCACCCCTAGAGTTAGATGATCGAGTTAATATTAATTTAATAAATATGTTAAAAAAAATATTTATAATTATTGATTTGATTTGAGCGTGATCATGTAAAAAACTGTAAAAAATAAATAAATAAACTGATTGGAGAAAGGTTATAGTTATAAATTTTTTTTTTACAACCTTTTACAACTATGTCTTAAATTTCCGCCAATCAACGGTTATCTTTTTTTAAATTAAACTCATTAATTAATTATTAATTCATAATAAATGATAACCGTTGATTCAACAGTGAATTAATATAAAAAATAAAAAATTGTAACTATAACCTTCGTCAACTGATTGATATTAAATTTGTTTGAATTTAACAAAAAATAATCCAACTTTTTTAGAGATTGGCTTAAATTCTATCACCATTCATAATTAAAATAAAAATAAAAAATTATTACTTCAAGTGATACGGAAATAATATTAGGAAAAAATTGACTGAATTCAACTCGAATTAAATTAATTTTCTATGAATTTCATAAAATAATAAAAAATAAGAATATAAATGACACGCGAAGGAGCGTGTAAGGCGACAGCAGGTTGAGCTAAGCGTACACGTACCATGGTACATTATCTAAATTTTATTCCCAAAAATATTTTTTTCTTTCCCAAAAATCTCAGTCAAATAACGTAACACAACCATATATACAATAGGAAGTAAGAGTCCTAGCTCTAGAAACAGTAGGCTGCTGGCATATTCTACACAACATAAATAAAATAATAAGGTCATACATTTTTTTATTTTATCCAATTTTATTAATTTCATGTAACGTCGTATGCAGCATCATCCCTAAACTAAGTCAACCCGTGCGTTATGTTCCAGACTCAAATACTATATAGTCAAGTAGGCCACTCAGGGAAAAAATAAGGTACCCCACTATACATATATGACTGTACCTCCGAACTTGAGAGAATAGGTGTAACAAAATTTTTCTTACTAATATTATTCTTACATATATGAAAAGAGACTCGCATAATAAGGGAAGAGAACCTTTGTATGCAATCTTATCGTTATGTATTTATTAAATCATGGATAGGTTATTGTGTCTACTCTCTATTTGCCTACCTTTACCCACCCCTCTCATCACCGTTGGATTACAATTTGATCTAACGATTCATATTGAAAATATAAATAAACCATTTTACCTCCTTTCTCTCTCCTCCCCTTTCTCTCTCCCCCTTCTCTCTTTCTACGCTATACCTAATTGAAATTTTTATGCCCTTCATCGCCGATGTCTGCCGCGCTTGTAGCTGTGAATTTTGGTTAAATTTCTGAATTTGTTAAATCATATAGCTTGAAAAGCACCCTTGAATTTCATCTGACTTCCCCTGAATTTCAAAAAGCAACGGATGGTGATAGCACATTCATGGATCTTCTAATATTGTTGATTAAATTTCATTACAGGAAGCTATATTGTTGATTAAATTTCATCGACTAATAGACATGCTCATGGATCGTGAGGTACAGTTCATCTGATTCGTCTATGCAAAATTCTTGAAAACATTTACAGGAAAGGTAATAGCATTGCTCACCTCTCTTTTTTGTTTGGATTCTGGTTTTGCTTTGGATTTTTTTTAAAAAAAAAATTTTTTACAGAGAAACGTGCCACTTGGTGTTTCAAATCTGAGGTGTGAATTTTTCTTCGTCGCAGGGGAGGAGAGAATAAGGTGGAGTATGAGAGAGAGGGGCTGGAGAGCGAGAAAGAGAAAAGAGTATAAGGATTTTATTTATGTTTTCAATATGAACCGTTAGATCAAATTGTAATCCAACGGTGATGAGAGGGATAGGTAAAGGTAGGCAAATAGGGAGTAGGCACAATAACCTATCCCTCAAATCATTATTTCTTGAATTTGAAACATTCACAAAGCTACATACTGAAGTTGTTACAAGCCTTCATAAAACCATAAAATCATAAAATCTTAAGACAATTTATGCTTAGAATATGTGATCAGTATATTTTATATTTTCGCATTATATATGTTTATTATGTAATAAAATATTGATCTCTGTCAGCGACGGACCCAGTAAAATTAATTCATGTCCGCACATTTAGCAGCGGAGGTTCGGGGGAAGTGTTTCCAAAATTTGTTTTGATATAAATTTCACATGGAAGAGTTGACTTATCAATGTAGGAAAAACATATAGAGTGAATAGAAATTCTAGGCAGATAGAAACATAAACTAGTAAAAAAATGATATATAAATTAAAAAATATGTGTCATTTTAAGGATGTAAAGTTGCGAATATAGAAAAAAGAAAGTGGACAAAAAAATAAAATAAAGATGTGGGTCCAATTTTTTTGTGTGAGTGAAATGACACAAGATGTGTCATTTAAAAGGACAAATATTCTTCCCATAAATTATTAAAAAAAATAAAAGAATATAAAAAAAAGCTTCAACTTATCATAAAACAAGAGTAACTAAATTATTATAATAGAACGATTATCTTCTATACATATGAAAATATATGAGGCAAAATAAAATTTAAGTTCAATATACTTTTATATTTATATGTATGTATTTTTTTTTTTGGTGAAATATATGTATGTATTTTACCTTATAGTAAGTCTAGAAAAATTATACCCATTAATATATTGGAGGGGACGAGACTATTCCATTTTCCTTGGGCAGTTGGCAGAGATACGGGTACCGAGACAAAATAATACCCATTAATATAAAAAGGTCTTTTCTTTTATGTATTGGGTTTGAGACTAAAGCCTTGTGGCGGAGAAGGCATATCCATGGAAAACTTCCCCTTGTCACGTCACGTGGGCACTTTTGAGTACCAAATGACCAAACTCTCCTCATACTAAGTCTCAGTCTTGCTATGTAAACAATTTTTTATTTTCTGTCAAAAGTTCATGTACGCACTTGCGGACACCTGCGTGTGAGTAGGTCCGCCAATGATCTCTGTGATTGATTGAAGTTTCTGTTTGTATAACATACATGGCTTCAGCAAGTACAAGTTTGGTTACTCCAAATACTTATGTTTCGACTCCTGCTTAGAAGCCTGATAAATTCAATGGGATTGATTTCAAGCTTTGGCAATAGAAAATATTGTTTTACTTGACAGCCCTGAGTCTGGCACAGTTTATCAATGAAGATGCTCATAAGTTGGAAGAAGGAGAACAACATGATAAGGAGAAGGTTGTTGTGGTTGACGCATGGAAGCACTCTGATTTCCTCTGCCGAAACTATATCCTCAATGGTCTAGATAATTCCTTGTATAATGTGTATAGCACTTTGACCACCAGTAAGGAATTGTGGGAAAGTCTAGACAAGAAATACAAAACAGAGGATGCCAGCTTGAAAAAGTTCATAGTCGGTAGATTTTTGGACTTCAAAATGGATGACTCTAAGAATGTGACGAGTCAAGTTGAAGAACTTCAAGCACTAGTGCATGAAATTCATGCCGAAGGGATGACCCTAAGTGAATCATTCTGGGTTGTTGCATTGATTAAAAAATTGCCACCATCCTAGAAGGATTTTAAGAATTATCTCAAGCATAAGCGCAAGGAGATGTCACTTGAAGATCTGATTATGAGGTTGAGGATAGAAGTAGATAACAAGATTGCTGAAAAGAAATTTGGCAACAATCCTATGATCTCTAGGGCCAATGTTGTTGAAGAGGGATCACGGTCAAAGAAGCAAAAAAATTCTGAAACTGAAGGAAATGCTAAATAAGGCAAAGGCAAAAAGTTCAAGGGAAATTGTTACAATTGCAATAATCCTAGCCACCATGCAAAGGATTGTAAGAAGAAACAAAATAAGCCACATAAATCCAAAAAGAAGAAGACCATTCAAGCCAACTTGGTTGATATCACTAAAAAGGTTGAAGATCTGAACTTGCCGGTGGTGGTGTTGGAGTGTAACCTAGTGGGAGACACTAAGGAGTGGTGGGTGGTGAAAAGAAAACATGGCTGAATAATCACACAAGAAAGGGGTGAATTGTGTATTAGTTCTAATTCAAGAAACAATTCAAAAATTAAATTTTTAACAAGTATATCAACCAAAATCAATTCAAACACAATGTAAACTTATTTCCCAACACAAAACAGAATTAAAACAATTCTAATAACGTCAATTCAGAGGCAATATGCAGCAGATCAAATTTGAAAGGGAAAATAGAAGAATTTCAATGTTTATGTCCACACTTTTCAAGAAATCATACAAGATCGAATTTAAACATAAAACTAATGATTTCCAACTCTTATGCAAATTCAATATAACATATACAAAGAATGAAAAATGAAATTCAATTGATAGAAATGAGATAGGATAAGGAAGAATCACACTAGGGTTTATCCTACTTCACTCTCTAAACCACTTGAGAGCTATGTCCAGACTGATGTCGATGATCACACTTAACCTAAGCCTTTAAGATCATCAAGCTTCCAACAGGTGCTTGAAGAAACCTTTTTACAACTGGAATTTTATAAGTCTATGATCACACTTAACCTAAGTCTTTAAGACCATTCTAATTGTCTTTCTAATAATTACAATAATTCACTCTTGCTAAACAGATGTATAGTCACCTGTCTACGTTCAAATAAAGTAGAAAGAACAAAAAAAGATTGAGAGCTGAGAGAGTAATTAAGATTTTTCTCAGGGATGTGCAAAACTAAGCCAATACGGGTGCAATTCTTTGATTTATTTGATTCTGAGTTTTTCAGTGCCAATTCTTGTGTTCGGATCCCTAATGATATGTATTTATAGGTGCCCAATTAGTTATTAGTCATTTATAGTCGTTGGACATCTAAAAATTTGAATTTTTTTGAGTTTAAGTCACTCATAACAAAAAGTATTCGATTACTTTTCGGGGAGTATTCGAATACTTCTTCAAACCCAGAAAGTATTAGATTACTTTTCTACCCAAAAAAATATTCGATTATTTTGCCAAAAGTATCTAATTACTTTTATACACAAATCAATTTTTATGCTGGTTTTCGAATTTTAAAGCATCCAAATGATTTTCATTGACTTTTAAATGATTCTAAGTGGCTTTTAACATATGTATGATCATGTTTCACACTTGCATAATAACTCTTGATGTGTGTGAACATTATATGCATGATCAAAATAAATATGTGTCACATATATGAGTTTATGGACTTATAATGTAATCCTCAAGGTAAAAACTCAATAAACTCAATCCTATAAGTTCTATGACTTAGATAAGACTATATAAACAGTATAGAGCTATATCTTCATTAGTCCTCAAGTCTTTGCCTAATTAGAGTCATGTGGAGTCTTCTTGTACTCCTTTTAGCTTGAAGTATTGACTTTGCCAATTTGAGTCTTCTCTTCAGCTTTGCAATTTGTTATAAGCTTTTTGTGTCTTTTAGGACTTGTTTCCATGCCTTTCATTGAGAGATATCATGTTGAGCTATATTGTGCTTTTGTAGGTGTTTTCTTATCATCAAAACTTCATGACCTATGTTTAAATAGGTGGACTGTGGTGCCCCCAGGCATGTATATTCAAACAAGTGGATGTTCTCCTTTTACACTTCTGTGAAGAATGATGAGAAACTCTATATAGATAATTCATCTACTTCAAAGGTTGAAGGTGTTGGGAAGGTGGCTTTGAAGATGACTTCTGACAAGATACTGACACTCAATGATGTGCTCCATGTGCCTGATATTAGCAAGAACTTAGTGTCTGGATCTCTTATGAGCAAGAATGGTTTTAAACTTGTATTTGTTTATGAGAAGTTTGTACTTTGTAAGAATGATGTGTACGAAGGAAAGGGCTACCTTAGTGAGGGCCTTTTCAAACTGAATGTGATGACTGTAACCAATGATAATAATATTAATAATAATGTTACTTCTGTTTATTTGCTTGAATCTTCTAATTTAAGGCATAATAGATTAGGACATGTTAATTTTAAGTAAATTAAAAGTTTAATTTATTTAGATTTATTGCCTAAATTTGATTGTTTAAATAATAAATGTCAAATGTGTGTTGAATCAATTTTTTTGAAATTACCTTTTACTTCTATTGAAAGATCAACTGAATTGTTAGATTTAATACATACTAATATATGTGTTATGAAATCCATACCATCTAGAGGTAATGAGAAATATTTTATTATTTTTATTGATGAGTGTAGTATATATTGTTATGTTTACTTAATAGTAAAAATGAAGCTATTATAGCCTTTAGACAATATAAAGGTGAAATCGAAAGTCAATGTAACAAGAAAATTAAAGTAGTAAAGAGTGATCGTAGGGGAGAATATGATGGCCCCTTCGATAAATTATGTATAGAGTCTGGTATTACACACCAGACAACAGCTCCGTATGCACTGCAACCAAATGGGATTGCAGAAAGGAAAAATCGGACATTAAAGGAAATGATGAATGCTGTTAATCACGTTCGGTTAACCATTGAACTTGTGTGGGGAAGCCATTTTGATGACTAACTACATTATTAATAGAGTGCCCCACAAAAAGACAAGAAGCATACAATACGAAGTATGTAAAGGAAAAAAACCATCCTTGAAATACTTGAGAGTGTAGGGGTGTTTAGCTAAGGTCACAATTCCTAAACCTAAAAGGATGAAAATCAAACCTAAAATTGTGGATTGTGTATTCATTGGTTATGCACTTAATAGTAGTGCATATGGTTTCTGGTTTATAAATCCAATGTTTCAGATATACATGTTAGTACGATTATTGAGTCAAGGAGTGTTACTTTCTTTGAAGATGTATTTATGTATAACAATGTATATGAATCAAGTGGTAATAATGATAATAACGTTATGAGACCTCGGGATACTACGACTAGCGTCGATTCTGCAAAGGATAAACCTAGATGTAATAAGAGGCAAAGGACTGCCACATCCTTTGGACCTAATTTTCTGACATATCTGTTAGAAAATGAGCCTCGAACGTATAAAAAGGCTATAACATCCTCATAAGCACCATTCTAGGAAGAAACTATCAATTTATCCTATCAAACCACGCTTGGGAATTGGTAGACCTTCTTCCTAGCAATAAGCCTCTGAGAAGTAAGCGGATCTTCAAAAGAAATATGAAGGAATATGACACTATTGATAAATATATGTTGAGATATATAGTCCCTCATTGGTTGTATGTGCAACTAATGTGAAGTTTATAAGGCCTTAAGCACTCCCACCCTTTGAGCTAGCTTTTGGGGTGGTGTATCCCAAGGTTCTTTACATGGTATCAGAGCCTCGTCGTCCCCCATTTTCTCTTGTGGACTCTCTTAGCACAGGTAGGTTGGGCCTGTTGCATCATCCATTCTTCAAGCCCAATGGGCTCTCGTGTGAGGGGGCGTGTTGAGATATATAGTCCCTCATTGGTTGTATGTGCAACTAATGTGAAGTTTATAAGGCCTTGAGCACTCCCACCCTTTGAGCTAACTTTTGGGGTGGTGTATCCTAAGGTTCTTTACAATATAAAGCTAGGCTTGTGGTAAAAGAATACAGGCAACATGAAGGTCTCAACTATTTTGATACTTATTCACCTGTTACAAGGATTACGTCCATTAGGATGTTGATCGCGGTAGCGGCATTGAATGGGTTAAAAATACATCAAATGGATGTTAAGACCGCCTGAATGGGTTAAAAAACTTGACTTCAAATGGACAAGAATAAAAAGTTTGTTGCTTGAAAAAAATCCCTTTATGGGTTAAAACAAGCTTTAAAGCAATGACATGCGAAATTTGGTAAAGTTATGTTATCAAATGTTTTCTGTATTGATGAATGTGACAAGTGTTTTTATATTCGAAATATAGAGAAAGGGTTTTCCATAGTCTCTCTTTATGTGAACTACATGTTGATAATGAGTAGCAATAATCAAATGATAAAAGCTACTATGCAATTGCTTACTAGTAAATTTGACATGAAAGATATGGGAATAGCGGACATTATCTTAGGTACTAAAATCTGGAGAACATCTGAAGGGTTGGCTTTGCCACAAGCTCACTATATTACTAAAATTCTTGAGAAATTCAAGAGTTTGAATATAGTTTCTATGAAGAATCCCGTAGATTCTAATCTTAAACTAATGAAGAACACTGGTAAAGTTGAAGCACAAAAGGAGTATGCTCAAGTGTTAGACAGTCTTATGTATATTATGAACTGCACCAGACTGATATTGCTTATGCAGTGAGCATGTTAAGTCATTTTACTGGTAATCCAAACAAGTATCATTGAAAAGCTATTGTAAAAGTTTTGGGATACTTGAAGAACACTCACAACTTTGTTTTGCATTACGAGAAGTACCATGCAGTTATAGAAGGGTATTGTGATGCAAATTGGATCACCGACTCTAATGACACTAAATCCACAAGTGGATTTGTGTTCACCCTTAGTGGGGGTGCTGTGTCTTAAAAATCGTTCAAGCAGACTTGCATTGCAATGTCAACTATGGAAGCAGAATTTATTACTTTAGATAAAGTCGGTGAGGAAGCCAAATGACTTCATAATTTTATTTGGATGTTCTCAATTGGCCAAAGCCGGTACCAGCCATATATATACATTATGACAGCCAAGCTACAATTGGAAGGGGCAAGAACGTCATGTATAACGGTAAGTTTAGACATATAAGTCGTAGACATGATACCATGAGAAAACTACTCTCGAGTGGAATCATTACAATTGACTATGTGAAGTTTAAAGAAAATATAGCGGATCCGTCGACCAAAGGGATTCCTAGAGAGTTGGTTGAGAATTTGTCGAAAGGAATGTGTTTAAGGCCTACCAATTGTTGATTATTGTAGTAACTCTACCTTGATGAGTGGAGATCCCACGAATTAGGTTCAAAGAGACAACTAAATGATGATCGAATGTTAACATTGTGGAGTTTTTAAACTCATACTCATTCCTATGATAAAATAGTGTATATATGAAGGTAAACATTTACGCTTTTAATGAATTCTTAATCTAATGTGTTCAGATGATGTATGTTGAGTTACATCACAATAAATCACCTATGTGAATTTGAAGTGAGGGATGCTTCTATGAGAATTTATAAAGGTCGATTCTCTAGAACACTCACAGAACCAGGCAGGTGTCCAGGGCCAAAATAGGCACAATAATGAGGACCAACAATGTTAAGGAAGCAATTTTGTGACTCCCATTGTCTTGGTGTACACAAAAGGTTGACGATTCAAGTCAACCTGACCACCAATTGACCGAGTACACCCGATAGGTTTCACTAGAAAAGGTTCAAAGGTGACTCTACCTATCTCATGCAATTATTTCTCGCTGAGGAATCACACTTTGCATTCATATTCTTTTGCATTTGGTCACGATGAATTGACTTTTTATCCATGTGGGAGTGAGGGTGAAAGCATATGTTCAATCCTATCCAGTATTGCTTTTGGGAGGGATTTAAAGCATTAATCTCGAGACCCGCCACGAATCAGACTAGTTGCGAAGCGATGAACAAATTGGAATATCTCCACACACAAAAAAGGGGTATGTGGGTAGAAGTCCCACATTGGACAAAAAGTGAGAAATGGAAGGGTTTATAAGCCTCCATCTCACCTCTCTAGTTTTTCCCTTGGGGCACTTCACTTTTATGGAGGAGGGAGAACTGCCACCATCATCCATCTCGGCTCGGCTTGGCACAGTCGTTAGGTCGTGTGTGAGATAAAAAAGCATAATTTTTTATTTTTCCGTCCAAATAGTGCCTGCTATTTTGAACCGAACAAGTTCTTCTTTTTTGTTTTCGTTTTTAAATCGAAACAGTGCATTCGATTAATTTTGAATCGAACTGGTCGTAATGGTTCGCTGCCATTAGTCGTAACGATTCGCCGCCGACGATTCATCATGCCCTATCGCTGTCTATATATACATGTTCACACCGTCAGAAATATATCCAGAATTTTTTTTTACGTCGTCACTATGGATGCATGCATCGTGCATCCATACCATAGTATTAGAAAATGTGATTTTCTCAAGCATTTGGGTGTGTTTGTGGGGGGCTCATGATTGATAGTGCCATCATTCTGGAGATTCACAATCCGTTCTATCTTGTGAGACAATTGTTTATCAACCTTTGACATCAATAGATGGAACAAATCATCTTAGGAAGACAACATAATTGGGCTCGAATTTTTTCTGCATACAAGCATTCTTTCCTACATTTTGTGAGTTTTATAATACTTCTTTATTATGCTGTGATTATACGATTAATTAATATATCTGTTATCATACAAGTATTCAAATCTCTCGGTAATTTTATATTTCACCCAATATCTTTAACAACAAATTACAAGTGCACAGGAAGGATAAGAAAAAAATAAAAAAATAAATCAGGTTTTGTATATTTTAAAGAATAATACGACCGGCAGTGACAGCTTTTATAATAAATATAGGCATGATATATCCAAACTAAGGGTATTGTGGTTGGTGTGTGCGTCATTGATGACAACACAAAGAAATTTTAAAAAGAAAAGAAAATGAAGGAGAGAGAATCAAATATAGGTCCTTAACAATGCTGTTTTATTTGAATAGTCCATAGCAAGTTATGTTAATCGAAAGAGATTTTTCGAATATGATAACAGTTCTGTTTAGTCAGATTTGAAGAATTGAAAATAAAGTCATAACATATTCAAGTTGGAGAGATGTGTAATTTAATAATAATATTAAAAAAAAATAAAGCATCTCATATATCTAAATTGGAGATAAAGAAGAAAAAAAATGAGGGTATGAGATTAAATAAAAGTAATATATTTCTATTATATTTTATTTTATTTTAAAAAATATAAACAATAACAACTAATGTTATTTTATTTTATTTTCTTTGATCCAATCTAAACCTAGTCTAAAGACTTTGCTGAAGAAAAAAGATAGTCTGAATATCTTTCTTCCGTCTTTTAAGAAAATGCTTCCAAGTGTCATTCCCACATTGCAAGTAGCTAGCTTGACATAGTTAGAAATAATTACACATTAAAAGAGCACCATGTATGATTGAGCTAATTTATTTAATGTTTTCACGTCATTCTTCTGACTCATCACTTAATTATATATTTGTCATTTAAAAAAAAAAGATTGAGATAAAAAATGCATAAAATGTCAAAACATACATAAATAGCGACAGCCATAAAGACTACAACCAACTCTAAGTATGTGTCTATGTGATAGGCGTAAGAGTAGAAGCATAGAACATGTAAAAAAAAAACAAAGCCTCAAATTAATCATCCGGAAAACCAAAACCAAAATAATGATTATTAATAAGGAATTCATAATTACGCAAATTATGAGAAATATGAACACAATTTATTCCATAAAAAAAGTTATAGTAATAAATGACCTGTCCCCAAATATGTAAGAAAGTGTAACTATACATTTGTGTACTCACAATTATAATTAATAGTGTCTTAATCAGGAGGGTTTGACATTTGTGAAAGAATTAAAAAAAACCAAAATATTTACAAAAAAAGTATAATATTCAATATATTTAGAAGATAATTTTTTTTTTTTTTTAAACAAATGTGATAAGGACGTATGGTAGCATTTGCCTTATTAATACTCAAAAGTAACAGAACGTAAATCACTCTTAAAAATTTTAAAAACCTAAAAGATTGTTACGTCTTACAAGGCATAATTGCTTAATGTGAAAGTGAACCCCAAGATTTGTTAATTCAATTAGCTTGGTCCTGAAGATCTCAATGGCCAGACAAAAAGCATTGTGACAGGGCCTTTATGAAAGTTTGGGTGAGAGTCCATGTTTCTATCTATGCAGCAAAACCTTCGAATAAAGCTGTCTCATTCGAATATTATACACTTTTGGAATAAAATTGTCCCAGTAGCATTAAAATTCCTATTATTTTTTGGTTTAATGCCTTCCCTCAAAAGTACCTTGTTACATGTCTTAGGAACAGAGATGTTTAGTAAAGAGATTAGTATGTTGATGTTAGATCTAGATGCTCTCTTACGAAACAGTTTGGATAAAAAAATTATCAGAGTGTCACGCTAACAATGAATTTTGCCAAAATGCCACGCGGCACAATTCGCTACACAGTGTAGCGAATTATGCATGCAAATAATTCGCTACACAGTGTAGCGAAATATGCCACGTCAGGACGCACAGAACAAAAAATGCCACATGTCAAATTTTTAGAAATTCGCTACCCTATGTAGCGATTTTCTCAAAAATTGATATGTGGCATTTTTGGTTCTGACGTGACATATTTCGCTACACTGTGTAGCGAATTATGCCGCGTGGCATTTTGGAAAAATTTACTGTTGACGTGACATGATTGCTTTGTCCAAACGTGACAAAATGGTCAGTGTCCCCTCTTTCAGATATCTATGAGTTAGATATCTTTGAATTTAGCATATCATTGTGTACTGAAAATAACGGCATTTGCCAAAGGAGTGGTGTATGCACAGTAATAACATAACTAATAGCATAACAGTAAAGAGAAAAAAATGTCCATACATGTAAACTTTACCTCTTATTTATAAAATTTACTTATAGATAATAAAGTTCTGGACCTTTAATATCTTTTCTAAATATGAGATTGATATTTTCTTTATATTATTTTTTTCTTTTCATTGCCCATTATTGGGCTTTATATAATATGGACCTCTGATATAGATCCATAACACATAGAAATCCCAAGTTTGAATGGTACTGTCATCAATTTAAAACCAACAATATTTCAAACCACTTTTTAAAACTTGACTTTCCCTTTGGCAGGCCGTAGGCATAAAAGAGTCAATAAAATTTAAAATGATATTATACACAAGCTTATACATAGATCATATTATTTTTATACTATATAGCTTTTTTATTTGTAATTGTTTAAAATATGTACTACTGGCTGGGAATCTAACTTAAGGTTAAATACAAGTTCATCCAATGTCAAGTTCAATCTCATGTTTGGCAATAACACCAGCACCAATGCCGAGAGAGGATGCCATTGAAAACGACCCACCACTTTCTTTTGGGCACCTTTTAGCCTTGGAGGTGTAAACAAAGTAGCAGGCACTAATTTGAAACAAACAAAAGCAGCAGGTGCAAAAGGGTATAGTATATGTAGTTACAAAAAATTTGAGGAATCACTTCATTTCAGTTAGCGGTCCCTATAACAAGAGGAAGTGGATCTTCTCATGTGAAAAAGTGGTCATGTGATCATGTTATTTGATCACAACCACTCATTTAAAAATTATACACTTTTTTCTCTCTTGTCTCATCATCAATGAGTGGTTGTGATCAAATAACATGATCACGGCATCACTTTTTGACCTGAGATGATCCATTTCCATGAGGAGAACATTAGATTTACAGGAAGAGTAATGGACCATTGGGACCACACCTGCACTATTAGCCCCCTTTGAAGTGAGTAATCTGTCATAACATTTATAGATTTACAGAAATGTCACGTGAAACCACATAGATATATACCATCATGTTGCATTGTTGCATTCAAACAGAAGCTGAAAACTAGCACTTTTGCTAGTTGCCTAATCTCTGAAACATAAATTTTTTAAGAGCTGTTAGATTCTGTGTAGCAAAATGGTTTAGATTGGATTATAACCCGAGCTCCTGAAGCAAGCCTGTTGAGTTAAAATCAAACTTGTTAATCAATGAATGAAAACTGAAAGGACATACATACAAAAAAAGGGCCGACCCAGTTCAAATATCTACTTCGTGAGTACCCTACATACAAAAAAAAAAAAATCATTCCCCGTTAAACTCGACTAACGAGTGTGGGGTGGAGGAAATCTTTGTAACATTTACTCCTATTCGCCCCCTTTTTGAAAGGACATACATACCCTTTAACATTTTTTAAGAACATCAGTTGAAACAAGATAAAATCAACACTTAACTTTCTTCAATTTTGAACACCTTCACCTCTTCTCTAAATGAGTCTATCCTCTTAGAATGCTTTTTCACTGATGAAGGTTCAGTGATTCTTTTGCTGCTACCGTTAGATGTTACTGGGGATATGCATGAGCCATCAATTCTATCCATGGAGTTTCTTGATCCCTCAGATACAGGAGATCTCATGGATTCCCTGGTAGGCTGCTTGGTCAATGAAGCCTTAAGTGACAGTGGAATGCATTTTGAATTTCCCGAGGGTGATGATTCCTCTATGCCTTGGGACTTCAACTCTTTACATGTCCTGCACATTTGTGTACATATTTTGTTACTTCAACCATATACATTTAGGATGTGATGACTACTGTGTTCGTATCAGATGCCAATCAAATGAATTACAAAAAACTTTAAAACTTGAAACCACAAACGTAGCCATAATAATTATTGATCCCAAGCCATTTTCAGCAACATGTGACATAAGATAAGTCTCAAACTATGGACTCATTTTGTAATAATGCAACGACACATACTTTTAATTTAAAGGCTGGACACACTATTGAGAGAAAGAATTCCTTAAAGTGCAATATTTATTTAGCAACAGTATAAAAGACAAGTTACTAATTACACTCATGAGGTATCTATATCAACTCCTTATGGTGCGGATTATTTTCCTAGCATTGTTTAAAAAAGATAGCTATAAAACTTGATGATAAATGTTAATCTTCTTTATTATTTCACAGAACCTTTAAGTTTTTCACATGATAGGAGACAGACAAAACTCACAAGAAAATCCAAATTCCCATTTGTCCTGCCTTTTGCTTTTGCTTTTTTTATTTTTTTCCCCGGTGGAGGATGCCTAATATTGGAAGTTCAAATGATATCTTTTTTTCTCCTTAGAATAATAACTTTATAAAAAGCAATGAAGACCCCTTCTTTTGGGCCATTGAAGCTTCCACTTCCTTGGGACATCTTGCCATAAAATCATAAATAAAGATCTAAACAAGCATGTGAGAGCACTTACATTCCATTAAATATTGTTTAGCTTTAAAAAGCAGCTTTTCAAAAGAAATACAAGGGTAAAATTTTATTCAGAACTGAGAGTAATTAGAGGGATAGAAGATGTTCAATGAATTTTTTTATCCAAAAAATTGTTAAAGGTGATATTATTTAAATTTTAAAAGAAGTGCAAGCATAAGCAGAACGTGGTAGTAGAGCAGCAGAGTTTAGTCATTGCATCTGAGTTTTGAATTGGTAATAGAGAGCAACTCAGTGGATTGTTTTTGTGCATATAATAATGAAATCATTTCATTTGATAAAAGAGAGTTAGAAATTGGCTCAATCTAGACAAGTATGATAGAAACACAAAGCAGCATAAGCATTCTAATACCAGATTCAAGCATTTTCCACCTTCGTACTATTGCACAAACTATCTGGTTATTTAGCCTAATCTAGCATTATTCCTTATTAAAGAATGACTATATGCCAAAATTGAGTCCTATTACTTCATAAAACCATAAGCACTCCATATGTCACTTCCTCAGCTTTGAACAAATGTTCTCTGAAGTTATGATTAGTGCAGCCCTTGTACAACAAACCAAACAACATGTAATGCAACATCCAGCAGCGAATTGATTTCCAGTACCATAATTTTTGGGAAAGGAAATAGTAACTCTTCCTAATGCTACTTTGTTATGTTGCAAGAAAAGACTTGAAACTCAAAAGCAAAACCTACCTCTCAGCATTGTATGAAGAAGAGCGTTTCAGAACGTTACGTCCATCTTCTTCCATCAGTATTTTAGACTCAACTATGCTCCCACTAAAATATTCTTTGTCTTCCAATCTGAGGCCCATCACCTTTGGATTCTCTGCTATGCAATCAATTTCCCTCAACATAACAGAAGTTGAGAACAATGGGGATGGGAATTTTGGATAAGGAAACCTAGCCTTGTAGGAAGGAATAAGGCCAACACTATGGTTTTTCACTGACATAGACCCACAAGAGATCAGTTGCATCAGAAGATTTGAGGCCTTCATCCTTGTATTGGTTTGCATTCGAAAGCCATAATCTTCCGGGGTCCTAAAGCTGTTCATTTTACTCACGTCAGCTCTAATAAGGGATTCCAAAGTTTCGGTGTTCCCTCCGGAAGATGATGGAGCAGAAATTGAGATAGGAGGAGAAATAGTATCCCTACAGATTTCTTGATTATCGTTCACTTGTGGCACTTGTATTTCACATATTTCATGACATTCAGGTTCTAATGACCTATCGTCTGTTGATATACCCCTGGTACAAGTTTTCTGGGTTATGGGTCTGCTAACATTTTCTTCTGTCTGAGTTGAAGCATCTGCCAATCCATCAGTCTTGTAGATTTTGCACTGTGTCAATGGTAAGCTTAGAGAACCACTCTTTCCATCCCTAGAATCTGGAGAAACATCAGAGGAACCAGTATGTTGCTCTGGGGAAAGTTCATCTTCTTGTGAGTTTCTTGTCTCTTTCCCATTCATGCTAGAAGAGGTGGAAGCTTCATCATGGCTCCTACAAGAAACTGGCTCCGGTAACTGCTTCAGGCTATGTATTTTGACATTGCTAATGGGGCTGAAACGATCTGTAAATCAAAATTCACAATGATTAAGATTTCAGTCAGGAACTAAGAAACACAACATGATGAAGATGAACAAAACATTTTTACCTGAATTCGATTCGTAAAATAACTCCGAACCTTTGAGGACATACTCATTTCCATGTGCAGGTAGAATTAGATCATCTTCAAAGAGATCATGCCACACAAATCCGTTCTTGTAGCTTCTGAATTAATTACATAATAAACAAACATACACGGTGAAAACTGAATACAAACAATCTGTCCATATTGTGAAAAAATTCACATAGCTTAACAATCTTGATTGCTTCATCTAACTAAAATTATAAACTTTAAGCTACATTGACTTTCCTAAAATCAAAAGAGAAAAAAGGGGCAAGGACAAACTCACACATCCAATCAAGTCTCAGTATTAATCTTTTTTATTCTCTCTCTCTCTATATCTATATGTTTCTCACCATACAAATTGAAACACCAAGAGGAGATAGTAAATAAAATAACTTCCTCACCTTTTACAAGACCATGAATACAAGGAAGCCATGCCTCTACCTCTCAAAGCATTAAGTCTATCAATAACATCTGCACACAAACAATACATAAAAAAAAAAAAAAAAAACCCCACAAACAAAAACACACATTAAAAAGTGTTAGTTAGAAGTTTTTCCTTATTGTACCTCTCAAGTGTAACCCATCAGGGGATGAAAGTGGAACCTCCATGAAATGAGGGTGCTCAAGTTGCCTGTTCCGACAAAGATAGTAAATCACCGGCACCTTTCGGTTCTGATGGTACTTTGGGGACTTCTCCGTCCACACTTTCGCCCTCTCAGGACTCACTTGCCGGTACTTCTTCATTCGTGCTTCCATTCCCACATTCAGAAGAACCCTGTCACTAGTAAAAACGCAAACTTTCTACACAACTTCAATATTATATGCTTATTGAAGCTTAAAACTTTCAAGGGAATAAAATATGTAATTGCAAGGCATATAAATTTATATCCTTTTAATTATAATAGTTGATTTCTCTCTATCAACAGTTATTATTTATTAGATTGAAATTATTAATTAATTTAAAAAATTTGACTCATTAAATTTGACCCAATAGATTATAATCGTTAATGGACGGAAATTAATGGTTATGATCTAAAATAATATAAATTTATATCCTTTAGAAACATACATATTTTTCCCAGCTTTTAATGATAAAAATGCAATAATAAATAATAAAGGAAAATCTTTAAGAAGAAAAAAAAAAAAGTTGGTGTAAATATTGTAAGGGTAATATATTGGTCGTAACAAGAAAACAATAAGTTTTGCTCCAAACACATGAATTGAGAGAGAGAAATAAATATAAGGTGACAGACATAAGTTTTAAGGGTTTTATATTTATTATGTCGTAGGAAAAGTGATTGTGTAATGTTATAAAGATTCGTTTTACGTGCCATTTTTTTTTATTTTCTTTTGTTTTAAAATGTGTGGGCCCTACAAAATATTGTATGTGTAGGCAAGTTTGTTGTGTTATGTTAAAGGAGGAAATGAAAATCCAAGTTTTAATAGATCTCAAATCAATTTTAAATCAATTTTTGTTTGTTGCATGAGAGAAAGACATCTCCTACAACAACATAAGAGTATATTTTCCCTATAATTATGTACAATTATTTTTTTTATTTTTTTATTTTTTTGGATTTTGATATATTTTTTTGGTAGATAATTTGGGGTATTTGCACATAACTTCTTTCGTCACCGAAAAAGAATGAGACTAATCCTCCTCCAAAGAACAAATAATTTTTCTCTTATCTCAAAAATTTAGTTTTGGCCAAAATTTGAACCTTCATCAAAATAAACCCTCGAGCATTCATTTACCGTTGGGGTTGATTTGGATATAATATTTTAGGTTTCGGATATCATAATCTTTTATGGGTTTTATAATTCTCTTTTAACATGAGAATTAAAATCTTCATACATAATTTTTTATGGATTTTATAATTCTTTATGGATTTTATAATTCTCATTTAATATGAGAATTGAAATCTTCTTACACACCGTTCGATTTTCGTGTTCATGTGAGTCCTATACAAATTTTTTTTAACTTATGGATCTCATATATTTTTTGTCTATATGACATAACATAAGATTTTAATTCTTATGTAACTTGATAATTATAAAATTCATTTTTTATGTATGGTTTTACAATATTGATAATATTCATTCTTCTAAAACAGGTTGGTGTCAAAGTTTTCAATGACAGACAAAGTGTTTAATGTAGGAAAAAAAACAAAAACAAAAACAGTTAGACAAAAAGAAAACAACACAATTGAAGCGAGTAATTACTGCAAAAGTCTGTAGATAAAAAGGTCAAAACTGATCAAAAGAGGGAACAGTGACCAAAACATTAATTTTTTACAAAAATTTTATTCAAATACCATTCGAACATTATTTTTTACCAGACTGTCACGTGTCATAATTCGCTACGATTGATAGCAAATTATGTTCGCAAATAATTTTGTGATATGCAGAACATTTTCCCAGGAAAAAACCGATGTGTCTAAGAGGTGGCAATTTGGTTGAATCCGACGAGTCAACCCGTCAAAACGGAGCGGTTGGGTTATACTTTTCAATCCGCCAACCCATCTCAACCCGCCCCGTTTAGTTGTGGGTCAAAACGGATTGCGGTGGGTCGGAGTGAGTTGGCCCGCAGCTCAGTTTTTTTTACTATTAGGTAGTATTTTATTTGTCACTAAGCTTTTGTGATATGAATTTTTTTAATCTTAGTAGCTAGAAAAAATAAAGAAGAAAAACTTTATTTATTACAAAGGTTATCCATATATTGAGCAAAAAAATAAGTTCCTGAAAAATATTTGACTGAATATTAGTATACATTTAGGTTTGAGATTGAGAAAAAAACTAAAGATTTTGTGAGATGAAAATAAGAAATATTATAAAATTTAAAAATATAATTTTTTTAATTTTTAAATTTTTTTTATTTTTTAGGCGGATTGACCCGCCAACCCATTACAAAATGGGATGACTTGAAATTTTCAACCCATATTAAAATACAGGGCAACGGGCCATCCCATTTTTGTCGGGTTGGCGGCAGGTCGGGGCGGGCAACCCATCTTGTCACATCTATGTATCATAATTTGCTATCAGTGATAGGGAATTTGGTGTCCAATATGGTCACGTGTCACGAAATCATTGGCGAACGTAATTCAGATTACCGTAGTTATCTCTGAATTATTTCTAATTAATATTATAATTATATATAATTATTTATCTCCTAATTGTATTAGGATTTGAATTTATTCTATTAAACACATTAGTTTATGGATTTTATGTTGATTATGTTGTAGGAAAAATGATTGTGTAATGTTATAGATATTCGTTTTGCGTGCCATATTTTTTTCTTTTTTCTTTTGTTTTAAAATATGTGGACCTCACAAGATATTATGTGTCTAGGAAAGTTTATTGTGTTATGTTAAAGGAATAAATGAAAACCTTAGTAGGTATATATCGTAACTTTTTAAACATTTTCTTTACAATAATAATATTTTCTTTTCAAGTGTACCCGACTAGCAGCTCGTACAAGAATCTATGGAGCCAACTCAGCCAATCAGTTACAAATTATGAGAGGCTCAGCTTAGAAGAACGTGGAGTTTTACAAAATATAAAACATTGGGAAAGAGACAGAGAGTGTGTTGGGAGAGGTTGAAGAGCGAAGAAGACTAATGAAACAGAGACAAGACAGGAAGTGAAGTGAAGCGAAGCTCAGAAGCTTGCACCTTTTTCCTGGTAATCTTTTGGCTGATTTGATGTACTAATGCTCGTTATGTTCACTCACACTCGTACCGTCCTTATGCTTTTGAGTTTGACCACTTTTATCTTACTTTTTTTAAGTGTTTCTCACTCCGTCTTTTCTTCAACTACCATCTTTGCCCTTCTGTTCAAGCGCGGTTATATTCAAAGAGTAATTTTCTTGCGTTCACAATGACCTTTATATAATAAAAGGGTTTTATATTTCTCATTTAATATCAGAATTGAATTATCATGTTATATATACAAAAAGCATATGGGACCAATATATTAGAAAAAATTATGTGTAGGATTCATGTTGGCACCAAAATTGAAGGGTGGGTAAGAAAATTCAAATTCTTATGTTAAATGAGAATTATAAAATCCATAATAAAATGATTGAATATATTCACATGGAAATCAAAAAAAAGTATAATTCGCCTATTCTTTATTTTGGTATGCAAAGTAGGAACACCAACCAAAATATCACTATTCACTAATTTTTTTACCTAAATGCCACACGAACAGTGTTATTTCCCAATCTGCCATGTGAACACTATTCACCAACTCGATTTGCTGACGTATCACATTTCTAGTGGATAATAAGTAGAAACTTTTTTTTTTAAAAAAAAAGGTATGAAGGTAGCGAACTTGATTAAAACCAAATTCGCTACCCCGTGTAGCGAACTTGGTGTCCGCTAGAAACATGACACGTCAGCAAATCAATTTCGTTATACCATGTAGCGAACTTGTTCCTTGACAGATTGAAAAATTACACTATTGTTCGCGTGACATGTAGGTAAAAAAAATTGGTGAAGAGTGTCATTTTGGTCACTCTCGATATAAAGCAAGCCAAGTACGATTTTTTATGCATCACAGAGAAGGTGGATGAAATCCGAAAAAGAAAGAGAAAGAAAAAATAGTAAAATCCAGCTATTTAATCCTCTGAAAATATTGAGTCTCACGAGCTCGCAAGTTACAACAGTATCTGCATATAAGGAGAAAACTATCTTGCAACTTTTACTAAGGACCACGTGCTACAGATCTGATAACACCAATTTCTTTCATTTCTTTCTGTGTAAGCAATCCATAAAATTGTTTGGTTACCTCAAAAGATCTATCTGCAATTGTGGAAGTTCGCTCCCTTTGAGGGCTAAAGGTAACATGAAAAAATTGAGAATATTGCGTGACAAAGTGCAAAACTGCAAACAAAAATATATAAATGGGGAAAAAAAAGAAAAAGAGATAAAGAAAAGGAACAGTTTTATTTATTGATATGATGAAGATACTTGTCAATGACTTAAGATATCTTCCTTTTTCATGTGAAGGAAGAGTTGGAATATTTTTCTTTCATATTCTCTCTGTCGCTTTATCTTCTTTATTAATCTTGTGGGCCATTTTTTATTTGTATAGCAAGCTTTCACTTTGTTCTGAAAGCTGTTGTCTAATACGGCTAGAACATCACTTCCCAACAAAACGTACGTTAGGATGAAGCAGCCAAAAAAGTGAAGGATCATGAATTCAACCTTGATGGCCCTTCAACTTTCAGCATGAAAATCTTACGGCTACTAAGTTGGAGTCCCTTGAATAACATGTTAAAAATGACACTATTTTATGTCATTTTAGATAAAATAATGTCATTTTTATGTATATTTTTTATGACTTTTTATATTCTCTTTCCTCAAATCACTTATTATGAATCAAAACGACATTTTTCCATAAATAAATGGGATAACTTATTTTCCCACTAATGATTTAGCTGCATGACCCAAATGTTCAAGTATGGCACTAGCAAATGAATTGAAAAAAGAGTGCAAATAGAAATGGGGAAGGAGTATTCATGCATGCCTCAAACATGTTGTAGGATAAATAAATTTTTGGCATTAGTAAGGTTCCTTTTTGTTTAAAACTTTCTGATTCACATTTGATAAATAACCTGTATGAATATGATGCAGACATGAGAAGGTAATTATCTGTTATAAAGAAGTGAAGTGGAAAAGAAGTATTCATTATGCTGTGTCAACAAATTAATCAAAATATTTAAAAGGGAAAACTTCAAAAATCCCCCCTACAAGTTTTCTGAAAATCATTTAACCCCCTCCCCGAAAATTTTAATCATTTACCCCCCTACTCAAATTTTTTTTATCACTTACCCCCTTAATTGGATTTTCCATCCAAAATTTTGTTAAATTTTTTAAAAAATACCAAAATCACCCTTAATAGAAAAAAGAAAAACATAATTTCATCACAAACATGATTTTTTAAAAGGTACCAATTTTAAAACTTTATGTTTTATCATAGCTAATTCTAGAACCGCAAGGTGATTTAAGGGGACTAAGACAAGACTTGGAACTTGGAAGCCTCATTATATGTCAATATTAGCATTTGTTGGTGAATTTTGTTTTGAGAATGTGAATCATATTATAAGTTTTTCATTATATATCAGTTAAATAGATGGTGTGAGTGGGCGACCCTGGTCCATATTTTTGTATCTCCCATTTTTGTTCACAGATACATTGGATCTCATGGGTTTTGATAAAAGTAGGCTTGTTAATGAAGTAGGTTTTTTTTGCATAGTACTCAACTTTCGCAACATACCTTGCGGGTTTTACAGTAAAAAATCCAAACTTTCCCTGCAGGAATTAAAATATAAAAAACAGCATCCTACTTGTTTCTTATATATGAATATTTTAAACATAAATTATAACAATTGTTTGCAAGCTTAAAATTAAGCAATCATCCCTTAAATTAAAAAGACATATTAAACTAGTTACAAAGTAGTTTGTAAGGAAATTATGTTTTTCTTTTTCTATTAAGGGTAATTTTGGTACCTTTTAAAAAATTTAACAAAATTTTGGATGGAAAATGAAATTAGGGGGGTAAGTGATAAAAAAAATTTGAGTAGGGGATAAATGATTAAAAATTTCGGGAAGGGGGTTAAGTGATTTTGAGAAAACTTATAGGATTTTTTTGAAGTTTTCCCTATTTAAAATGGTGCAGAGCTGGAGTTATAATATATTCATTAGTCTTCAAGAATTTTATAGAAAACGATAGCACATAAAAGTACTCTAAAGATAAAAGTACAGTAAAGATGACGGAGGATATTTTTACTACCAAAATTTTCTACTAGTAACTTACTACTTATCTAACCACCATTGAATCAAATACAGAGAATGTTTAAAAAAATTTGAAAAAAGAGAAAAGGTTAATCCAATGGTGATTAAATAGATAGTAAGTTGGTATTAGAAAATTTTAGTAATAAGAATATCCTCCTCGACAGCAATTTTAAGCAGGTGTAGTTGTCTGTTAACTTATTGAATTTTATTCAGCCATATCTGGCTAAATAATTAAACTTATTTAGTCACAAAGTGGTCTAAAACGACTCCCGTAGAACCAGAGACGCCTGCCAGATACTAGTTGATCTTATGGTTGATCTAATCTTGGGATATTTTGCCTTTAGCCAGTTTAAGGCTAAATAGTAAATAGCATTATAAGAGTGCCTTCTTGAAAAATTATTTGACTTAGTTTTAGAAAATCTTATTAACAATTATAAGTTCAAATGACAAGTAACTTATTCCTCTTAACCGCAGGACTTGACTTCAAGTTTTAGGAATGGAGAAAATGGTGTGAGATATGGATCCTACAGGTTGGATACCAAAGAGAGAAGAAAATCTTAAACCAGTAAATTTTTTAAATATTTCAACAGTTGAGACTAGGAAACAGTTCAAGAAATAGTATAAATGATTAAAAAGGTCTTCATCTAATAGATTAAGTTTTAAATGGAAGTGATTTTTTATATGGTATCAAAGTCTCGATGTCACAAATTATTCATAAATCTCTCGGTAATGAGAGAGAAATCTTAATCCGTCTTCCCTTAATTCTCTTTTCTATAATTTTAACATGGTAATAGAGAGATATCATCTTCATTGAGAGATTTCAGCTGCTGTCATTTTTTTCTCCCCTTTGTTTCTATTTTTATTTTTTATTTTTTCCCTGCCTATTCCATAACTTCCATCTGTCTGGCCTCTCTTTCCTCAGCTCTATGTTTTCTTCTTTTGCATTTTCTCCATTTCTTTTGTTTTATTTTCTTTTTCTTTTTCCTTTCCTTTTCCATATTTTCTTTCATGATTTGGCTTTTTGTGCGCTGTTTCCGGCACCGTTGGTGGTCCCGTCATTGTTTGGGTACATCTTGGTATTAGCTCTAATATCATGTTAAATATCAAGATCCTAGAAATTTATGAGTAATCCCCAGCACCAAGGCTTTAATACCATTCAAAGAATTAATTTAATTCAAAAATACTCAAAAACTTAAGTTATTAAGTAAACTCCCGTCAATGGTTTATATATTTTTGTAACTGAGTTATATTTCCACAGTTGAGACTAGAAAACAACGATTCTGAGAGCTCAAGGTTCATATTTCATCAATTGAAAGCATGAGAAAGTCAGGTAGAATCGTTTTTTCCTAGTCTCTGCAGAAGATGCCTAGGACGGAATATTGATTGTGACTACGACAGTGCATGCTAAGGAAATCGGTTTATGCAGATAAGCATTCCTAAGTGCACATTATAAGAGATAATTTTATTTTTTACATATAAATAAAGGGTTTATTTTTTTCCGATGTTACTTTAGATAACTTTATCTAATGTTCATCAATTTTGGGACGAAAATCATGGTGTTTTTGTAATTTTAATTTATTTCAGGCTTATAATAGTCTTTATCACTTTAATTTTTTAATTTTTCAATTCAAAACGACATCATTTCGATGAACATTAGATAAAATTATCTGCAGTAACGGAAACTTTTTTCCCATAAATAAAAATGTTTGGGACCGAAATTTTATTTTTCTCTTTCTACTTTTCTTATAGCCCCACATACTTTCATGTGTGTACAACATAAACTACAACTTGAAAAATATTAATCACATAGTTTTTTTTAACACATAATACCTGATTTTTATGTATAAATGGACATTTATCACAAGTAACTGCTTGTAGGTTGCAGTATTGATGATGATCAAATACAGCTATATACTCTTACCATGAATAGTAACATCTTTATGTAAGAATGAATACACATTAATACAATAAAACATGATTAGTGGTTGTACATACTTCTTCATTCATTACTCAATTTTGAATTCAATATTAGTATACTACAAACGTTGTACAGATAACTACCAATGCTGGACCTCTTAATGCTTGGCATTAATCAAGTAGACTCTACCTTCATGTATAGCAGCATTAATTAAATTTGATATGTATATGCCCAATTCATCAAGGCAAAAGGCTTGAAATAAAGTAAGGTTTATCACAAAACTCACTGCTTAACTTAACTGAGGCCCACAAAACTCTCTGATTCAGCAGCATACGACTGACTTTGATTAGAGTCATTAAATCCTGGGGTATACTTGTTCAAATATATATATATATATATATATATATATATATATATATATATATATATATATATATATATATATATATATATGGGTTTTATAATTCTCATGTTGAAGGAGAATTGAAATCTTATGTTGTAGAGATAAAAAACATGTGGGACCCATGTGTTAGAAAAAATTATATGTAAAACCCATGTCAGCACGGAAATCGAAAGGTGTGTAGGAAAATTTGAATTCTTATGTTGAACGAGAATTATAAAACCCTATATATATACACTAACACTGTCAAGTCTTGTATCCATCATACCAGTTGCCCACGTTCACGGCAACTATACCAACAAGGACCAGTACTGTGTAAGTCTGTCAGAGACAGAGACAGAGATAGGCACTTCCCTTCTTCAAGGGCAAAACTGATTACAATAGATGTTTGACTATATCTCAACAAGTACTAAATTTTTGGCAATAAAGGAATATAGAGATTAGTAAGCTTAACATTAATGGGAAAGACATGCTCAACCGCATTTGTTGGGATATTCAATATGGAGTGAGGCGTTGATTGTAATGGGTTAAGTGATGTGAATATAAGTTAAAAGCAATTATTATTGTCTTAAAATTTTGAGTTGAAATATAGTGTCTAATTCATTTATTACGATAGATTAATGCAGGTTTACTACACTAATGACTAATCCACATTGACATGAGAGTAATTTTTTTTAAAGTAATTTAAATTCAAAGCCGTACTATTATTGCAGATCAACAAATTTATTTCCACTAAATTCTGGATCGGATCATGAAATTTTTTTATTTTTTATTTCAGAATCCGACTCCATATCTTAGTGTAAATATATTTGGTGCAATTTTTTTTCATATACAACAACAAAAATGAGAAACCCAATATTATATGCATCTCCCTGTTGTCCACATATATATATTTTTTTGGTAAGCAAACAAAGTCATATTTTTTTAATTGTATCAGTTTAGGTATAGTCACTTTCAATATTGTTAAAATCGGAAGGGAATTAAAAAATCGTAAAACATAAAATTATAGTGTACAAAAATCATAAAATGTCGTAAAAATGTAAAAGCGTTTGAAATATTTGTAAAATCATTTTGATGAAGAAAAAAACTTAAAAAACGTAGTGATAAATCGAGATTTTAACAACAATACTCACTTGAATTACGATATAGAGGTCTGAAACAACAGCATTATAGCAGAATTAGAAGATCTTGAAAATTAGATTGGGGGGCGGGAAATGCATAAAGGATCATACACATAATAACCTCATAAGTGTATATTTTTATCATCTGATTACGACCAGTCTAACTAAAACTTTATGCTCACTGACGATGTAATTCTACCAAATATATATTAAATGTACACCCTGTGATATGTAGCAAGAATTATTGAATTATCCGTGACAGACTGAGTTCTCAGATGATTGATTGCACCTCTTGTAATTCTGTTTACAACCATAAAGAATCCAAGCTCGTTGGGAATTGAAATACCCAGTATCCTTATTAAATAATTTTGTAATAAAATTTTGAAACCCTATTAATATAACTAAAAATGAATAAATGTTTGATAACTTAAATTATGAGTACTCAATAAAAAAATAGACATGTTATCAAATGAAAGGGGATAGATCTAGATAAGGGAGAGACATACAGAATTCTAATTGTCATTCCGTAACCATTTTTCAATACAGTAAATGAGAAGTTAATGTTTTATTAGTATGGTAATTACTAAATTATAAATGGGGATAATTATATTATTAATACAACCGTTACAAAGTCTACGTTTAAAATTCAAGTCATTATAAATATTTTACAAGAGATAAACATTGAATTTTAATATAAGATTTTTTTTAAATGTGGTTCTTGTATAAGAGCTCATATTGGCCATGTGGTGCTTGTATATTTCATTTTTCAGTTGTGAAATATTTGTATGGGCTTACTTTCTTACTCTAGTAGATGTCAATATATGAAGTCTGAATCTAATGCCCTCATGGACCTGACTCAAAAGAGGAGATTGAATATTATGTGGACCATGGAATGGTGACTAGGGACTTCTGGAAGGCACAAAGAAAACTCAAGAAATTAAGAAATGGGCTGCGTTCAATAATTGACGAGAAGGAGACACTTAAGGTGGAGTCTTCCTAATGTTTTGAACAATGGGGTATGTAATGTAGTCAAGCAAATGATTATCTTCAAGCCTCTACATGGAATATGCCTTCCTAGACACTTTGAACTCAGTTTTTGATTCCTCTTTCCTTTTGGAATACTGATCAAAATGGCACTGTTCACCAACTCTTTTATCTAAATGTCACGCGAACAGTGTTATTTCCCAATATGCTACAGGGCAAGTTCGCTACCCGGTGTAGCGAACTCGATTTGCTGATGCGTCACGTTTCTAGTGGACACCAAGTTTGCTACACGGTTAGCGAACTTCATACTTTTTTTTTAAAACTTGATACTTGTTATCCACTAGAAATGTGATACGTTTGCAACCCGAATTCGCTAAACCGGGTAGCGAACTTGCCCCCGTGGCAGATTGGGAAATAACACTGTTCGCGTGGCATTTAGGTAAAAAGTGACATTTTGGTCGGTGTTCCTTTCCTCTTTTCTTTTCTTTTTTTTTTTTTTCTTCTAGAAAACTGATTTTGTTTGTATTGGCTTGACCTGTTATGTGATTATATTCATTTTTGTTCTTTGAACGTAAAAGGTTGACTTGGGCTAGTACCAAAAATTGCTTATTGGGCTTCTTTTATAACTATGGGCTCAGGCTTTATGAGCTCAAACTTTCTTTGTGATGTCAACATGTGTCCCGAGTTGCATTTGTTTGGTTTACTAGGCTCCTATTGATTGACCAAGTTCGAATATATATTGTCCTGTAATGCACGAGTAGCGCCATTTGCGCCCAATTTCACTGTCCAGAATGTGGCTTAGCGTGTTTTCAAGGACTTCTTGTTGCCGTCCTTGGCAAGGATGCATTGACGTAATGTGTAAATGCGGATAGGAAAAATTTGAGGTCAAAATGCCATGAGTTTTGAGGACCTTGAATAGGAGGAACAAAAAAATCATTATAGTAGATAACGCTAATATGGTGTAACATTTAGAACAATCACTTGTTGTAGGTACTATTCGTGAAGAAAGCCTTGCACTGGCTTATATCTACATGTCTCCTCTAGAGACAACTATCCATGTGACTTCTTCTTCCCTTTACCTGCCCTTGTCCCTATCACCACGGCATTGCACAGTTTGTATAACATGGCTTAGCTTGAGTATTGTTACATGCACAAATACTTTTGTGCAGACACACAAATAAATTATGAGCCATTGACGTGAAAGATGTAGTAAAATAATTGTTTGTAAATTATTTCACATGATCTTAAATAACTTTTGTACCATTAATATTAGAGGTGGCAAAATAGGCGAGTTGGGTCAGTCATTCACTTACTAAAAAATGAGCTAGCCCGATTCATTTGTTTTTTGGAGTGAACTGAAAAATTTGGCTCACCTAATCCCATTTGACATGCGGGGTTGACTCTGGTTCTAACCTGTTTTGCACTAACTCGTCCCATCCAATTATTAACTCGTCAAAAAATAAATCAGCCCATTTTACCATGCTTTTGAGAATGAGTTATAAAACTCAATCTGCCCCACTTGCTTAGCGAGCGGGGCGCCAAAAAATTGAGGAAAACTTGGCCCATATTAAAAAAAAATAAATCAACCCGTTTCACCATGCTTTTGAGAATGAGTTATAAAACTCAATCCGCCCCACTTGCAGGGCGGATCAATCCGTTGGACCAAATCCATTTTACCCGCCCTAACCATTTTACCCGCCCTAACCATTATTGTGAGCTTTTGGACCAAATCCATTTTACCCGCCCTAACCATTATTGTGAGCTTTTAGTATGAACGGTTGTTATGTTTACATCCTAGTGTGGGACAATAAAAGGGTACCAAATTCGAAAAAAGCATCTTTCGATTAGTTTATTTTAAAATAAAAATGACAACTTTATACTTTTTAAAAAACTATGTATATATTTCTCCTACAAAAACTGAAGTAAACGTGTTAAAAGATAGTTTGATAACAAGAACAGTTTTTTTTTATTTTAATGAGAAGATTTATTACATGAGAAGTGGCATCCCAAGAAAGTGAGGGATAAGATATCTATTGCAGGAATAAAAAATGTTTTGTGACTTCATAATTTAAGAACCTTTTTTTCGCACAATGTATCATGTTTCATTTGTCAGTAGAATCTCTTTTTTTTTTTTTTTGGTCCTATTGCCATGGTTTAATTGAACATGACCGGAAGAAATATTTGCTCCTTCTTAATGGAAGCTTTTTAAGTTGAAACAGATATCAATTGAGTGGGAGCAGATAACGAAAATGGGCTTAGGTGAATTAGTAATACAAAAAGGAAGAGAATAAGAAATAACTTATGGAAAAACATAATAAAGATTAGATCTGAATAATCATAACTTCCCTAACAAAAAGCTTAACATAATCATATCATACATCACACTAGTAATAGATCCTGAATCTAATTCTAGGGTCCACTCAACCCGACAAGCAGAGCTCAAAGACCTTCTCTTTGTGCTCATCTCTCCCAATCCAACCACCCCACACCTATTCTCTTAATTTGTGATGTGATCTTATAGATCAATCTCACTCATCACAAACAAAAACACACACATACACATACACATACTCAAATCACATGCTTGCTGGACTACAGTAGTATCTTTGTTACATAATAATAATAATAATTTCAGAGAAATCAAGTCCCCTTTCACTTCATGAAGCAAAAGTAGAATGTGAAGAGGGGAAAATGCCAAGGATAAATTCTTCACCCTCCAAATATTTGCCAGAAATCCTAAATCAAGCACCTTTTTCTTCTTCATCTTCTTCTCTCAAAATGAGTTAAATCCGAAATAACTTGTGTCCTAGAACAAACCGCTGTACATATTCTAGATCAGTGGCGTACCAGCTTGCTACTCTCTTATCTTCTAACCTTTAATCCTATGAACTTGCAAGATATATAAATTAAAAACTATGTGGGTAAATCTGACTTTAGTAGAAATCAGGGAAGCACAACCCTTTGGTACTTGGTCTCTGAAGGAGAATCAGAGCCATCACAAAGGATCCTTTTTCTACTGAGTCTTCCACAGTGAGTAGCGGTGCTGCTGCTACCATTAGTGTTAAAAAAGGAATCTTGGTGGAGGAGCTGTGGTGGTGGCGGTGGTGGTGGCGGTGGCGGGGAAGGTATGGTGACAGGTGGAATCTCAAAGGACTCAAGTGGTGGTGGAGGGTGTCTCCATTGAGGAAGAGGTCCTGCAAGGAGAAGGGTCTGAAGGAGAGGACCAGCTTTCATCACTGCCTGTAAAAGCTTACCCTTTTCTGGTAATGGTTTGTCTGATGTTAGTTCAATCATGGATGGTAATGGTGTTTGACCTGGTGGTTGTGGTTGTGATGGTGGTGGTGGTGGCAATTGGGGTTGAGGAAAATGGTCAATAACAGGAGAAGAAACAATGCTTTCTTCACAATCTGATGATGAATGGCCATTGTTAGAGTCAATTCCTCTTCTTGGTTCATCTTCAATGCTAGAAAGTCCAGATAGAGGACCTGTTTGTTGTTGTTGCTGCTGATGAAAAACGAGCTTCTCCAAGAGAAGTCTATGGCATTTCTCTTGTGCTTCATCTCTTTCTCTTAAGGTTTTGTTAAGCAGATCCTTTAGATTAAGTAGTTGATCATCTCTTTTTCTTAGTTCCTCTTGAACTGCAGCCCTTGTTTGTTCAAGCTCCAGAGTAGTGCATAAGAGGGATTGTCTCAGCTCCTCCATTGACTGTGTCAATTAAGTTAAACAAAACAAAATGAGAAATTAGTGCTTAAATTGCAAAGATTATGAACCCCATTACACTTTTTTTTTTTTTAAATGGCTAAAAAAATGGAACTAAGCAGCATCAATGTCTGTAATCAATGAAAATAGTTGAAGGGTAAGAGAAAGTAGCTACCTTTCCTTGGCAGAAGTAAGCCCAACTTAGAAGAGGGACACGCTGATTATTGTCCATGTTGTCAAGTCTCAACTCTCAAGATGACAATTGATGTAAATATAAGCTTTTGATTTGAAAGAGGAAAGGGAAATGGAGGGAAGGAAGGAAAGAAAATAGAGAGAAAGAGAAAGAGAAAGAAGAAAAAGGAGAGAAATGAGTTAGGGGCGTTTTGGGTGGAGGTTGAAGGTCTTTTATAAGAACTAGTCCAAGTCACTGTTTGTTGGCCATTGTGGGTTGTTGTTTTGTTTAGTTTTCTTTTCTCATTGGGGGGTTAGAGAAGAAATGCACATAAAAGCCAAAAGGGGCAAAAGCCTAACAGAGACCAAATCCTAGTACCCATAACTATGCTCTCTCTCTGAGTAAGGAGTAAGGAAGGGTCAGTAAGAAGTAACAGTAGTGATTTTTCAATTTGGTAACATGTCTATGTTGGCACTATTGCACAAAGGGGAAAGGGATACTATAATAGTTACGCGGGGAAGCAAAAATCAGCGGTAAAAGCGGGAACAAGAAACAAGTCAGTGTCTGAGACAAGTCCTCTTCGGGTCTATTTCTTAGCTTTTGTAGCCACTTACATGCTATTGAGCAAGAAATCTAAGAAAGTGTCCGTAAAAAAACAGTGATAACCTATCAACCGTAAAATTAACTAAAATAACAGGAATGAAGAGCTGGACATCACATTTTACTTCTTCTTCTTTTTTTGATATAATGTAAGGATTTATTATCTATCATTTAACATGATCACAACAACTTTCCTACACACACAATATTTTGTGGGGCCGGCAACAACAACAAAAAAAACTCCGCACGCAAAATGAATCTCTATAACATAATACAATCACTTTTCCTACAACATAACTTTTATAAAACCCATAATGTAATACAAATAGAGGTGTGTTGTAAATATTAGAATTAGAATTTTATTTATTTATTTGTAATTAGTTAGAAATCTCTAGAAAAAACTAGAATTCTCTAGAGTTTGTTTTATTTTTTTTGGATTTGGCCTATTAGGTCTCTCTGTACTCTATATATAGAGTACTCTTGTACAGTTTTTTACACAATTCAATATTATTTCAAATACCTTTTTCAAGTTGGTATCAGAGCTCTCAATCCTGAGGGCTCTGCTTCCGCACCTACAAAATCTTTTTTTCGTCTCTCGCTGCCATCAGCCGCCACCGGAATTTTTTTTCCGGGGACCTCTTGGACAAAGAAGATCTCTGTTCATCGTCTTTGTTACTGTTCATCACGAGACAACATCTGTTCATCACAATACAGCATCTGTTCATCGCGTTTGGACCTTTTCCCGACGGTTTTTCATCTCCGACCAGACCCAGATGGAACCGCGCTCGTCGGACGACGTTGCTCCAGAAATCTCAGCCAGGACGGCCACCGCACGCGCCCACACGCGCCTCCTCTTCATCGGCGTGTGAAGCCCACGCGCAGCCAGTCTCACCGGCGCGAGGCAGCGCGTGAGACATTATTTTGGCGTCGGACCACCGCCATTCTTCTCGTCTCCTTGTTCTCTGTCTGGATCTGTGATTGTTTCACTGATCGGACTTCATTTGATAATCTGTTTGGTTGATTTTATCACTGGTTGTTAACTTTTTTATTGAAGAATGGCCGCGAATGACAGTTCTTTGATCTTCTCTGGTAAGAGCACAAGTTCTATATCTCTTCTTGCTTCTTGCACTGATTTTAAAACCTCATGAATTTTGGATTCTGGTGCAACTGATCATATGGCTTGTCATACTGAGTTGTTTTGTTCTTATCATCCTACTGTTGATAATCATACTATATCTGTAGCTGATGGATCCCATAAATCAGTTATTGGTTCTGGTAAAATTCAAATTCAACCTTCCTTGTTTGTTAAAAATGTTCTTTATGTTCCTCGACTTTCTACTAATCTTATCTCCACTCAAAAACTTACAACTGATTTGAATTGTACTATCACATTTTTTTTCTTCTCATTGTGTGATTCAGGATCTTACCACAAAGAAGACAATTGGAGTTGCTAATGAACAGGGTGAGTTGTATCATCTCCTTCCAGACCATGCTAGCAAAAATCAGTTATTTATGACACGTCATCCTTCTACTGCATAGTTTATGATTTGGCTTCATCACAAGCGTCTGGGGCATCCACAATTTAGTCTTTTGAAGTCTATGTTCCCTTCTTTGTTTCTCAATAAGTCGGTTGAGACCTTTCATTGTGATGTTTATGAATTTGCAAAACATCATCGAGTGTCATTTCCTTCTAGCACTATTAAGAGCAGGGAACCTTTTTCTCTCATCCATTCTGATGCTTGGGGCCCTTCTAAAGTGCACAGTGTTTCAGGTGCAAGGTGATTTGTTTCTTTTATTGACGATTGTACTCGGGTAACATGGATATACTTGATGAAAGACAAGTCTGAAGTACCAGAGATATTTATTCGGTTTCATCACATGGTTGAGACTCAGTTTGGTAAGGGTATTAAAAGTCTAAGATCTGATAATGGTACTGAGTACGTCAACCAACGCCTGTCACAATTCATTTCAGACAGAGGTATGATTCATGAGCTCACATGTGTTGATACCCCTCAACAAAACGGGATTGCTGAAAGGAAAAATCATCACCTCCTTGAAGTTGCTAGAGCACTACTTTTCCAGACATCAGTTCCTAGTTCTTATTGGGGAGACGCAGTGTTAGCTGCACCTTTTTTGATCAACCGTTTACCTTCACGGGTCCTTAACAATATCAGTCCTATTCATTCCATGACTTCCTTCTTTCCTTCTGTTCCCATATTGCAGAGCCTTCCACCAAGAGTGTTTGGATGTGTTGCCTTTATCCATGTTCATAAACAGCATCGGAGTAAGTTGGATCCTAGGGCTATTAAGTGTGTCTTCCTTGGTTATACCCCTTATAAAAAAAGGGAACAAGTGTTATCATCCACTGAGTCGTTTTTTTTTTGTTTCTATGGATGTCACCTTTCAAGAACCTGAATCTTATTTCCTGGGTCTTCATCGTCAGGGGGAGAACAGTTCTTCGGAAGACTCGTCCCCTTCCTTCTTTGATTCTGGATTAGTCTTCTTTCTTCCTAGTGTGTCTGCTCCTGGTGTGTTAGAACCTTCAAATACACCTGAGATACCGAAAATTTTGACACCTGAATTGGTATATCAGAGGAGTAAACAACTTATACTGTCTCACCAGCAACCTCAATCGTCTGAACCATTGGTAAATCCTGAATTTCCTGTTTCTTTTGAGTTCCTGTTTCTTCTAAATCTCCTATTTCTGATTCTAATATTATTGCCTCTCATGATTTGCCTATTTCTTCTGATATCTCTAATGACTTACCTATTGCTTCTATTTCTGATGACTTACCTATTGCCCTAAGAAAAGGAAAAAGAACTTGTTCCGAGAAATCTTGTTCCTTTTGTCCCGCTTGTACTCAATACCCTATCTCCCATTTTGTTTCCTCTACTAATCTTTCTGTGCAGCACAAAAGCTTTGTTTCAGCACTAGATTCTACTTCTATCCCAAAATCAGCACATGAAGCTTTGAAAGATGGGAATTGGGCTCAAGCCATGCAAGAGGAGATCTACTTTTATCCCTTGGTTTGGAAGGTTTACTAAGGTTATGATGACCTTAGGACACAGACAGAGTCAAGGAGATCACATTCTTTTCTTCAAGCACTCCCAAAATGGGAAGCTTACTGTGCTCCTTGTATATGTTGATGATATTATTATCACATGTGATGATTTTGTGGAGAGACAGATTCTGCAAACACGGCTTGCCTCTGAGTTTGAAGTCAAAGACATTGGGAAACTGAGATATTTCCTAGGGATAGAAGTAGCTCATTCAAAAAAAGGAGTTTTCATTAGCAAGAGGAAATATGTTCTTGATCTTCTCAAAGAAGCAGGAAAGCTCGGGTGTAAACCCTCTAATACTCCTATTGAGCAGAATCACAAGATGGGATATGAAGAAGTGAGTCCTCCAGTTGATAAAGGACAATATCAATGGCTAGTTGGGAAATTGATATAGCTGGCCCATACTAGACCAGACCTAGCTTATGCTGTTAGTGTTATCAATCAGTTTATGCACGATCCAAAGGAAAAACACATGCAGGCAGTAGAGAGAATTCTTCAGTATCTTAAAGGTACTCCTGGTAAAGGATTGTTATTCCGACGTGATGGTAATCTATCTTTAGAAGTCTACACCGATGCTGATTATGCCGGATCCGTGACTGACCGTCGTTCTACCACTGGTTATTGCATGTTTCTTTGCGGTAACGTGGTGACATGGAGAAGTAAGAAACAAGATGTGGTTGCCAGATCAAGTGCAGAAACTTAATTTCGAGCTATGGCTTAAGGCATTTGTGAGTTACTGTGGCTGAAAATTGTACTTGATGATCTCAAAATAAAATGTGAGGGACCTATGAAACTGCTATGTGATAATAAGTCCGCTATTTGTATAGCCCACAATCCAGTCCAACATGATCGAACCAAACATATTGAAATTGATCGTCACTTCATCAAAGAGAAACTCGATAGTGGCCTAATTACTACTCCATATATCCCTTATGGTCATCAATTGGGTGATGTCTTGACTAAGGGTCTTCCTAATGATAGGTTTCAAGAGCTTATTAGCAAGCTGAGAATGATAAATATCTATTCCTCAGCTTGAGGGGGAGTGTTGTAAATATTAGAATTATAATTTTATTTATTTATTTGTAATTAGCTAGAATTCTCTAAAAGAAGCTAGAATTCTCTAGGGTTTGTTTTATTCTTTTTGGGTTGGCCTATTAGGTCTTTCTGTACACTATATATAGAGTACTCTTGTACAGATTTTTATACAATTCGATATTATTTCAAATGCCTTTTTCATGTAGGTGGCAAAGCGGGCTGCCCACGAAGCCGTAACATTTTACACTAAAAATTAAAAATAAAATAAAATAAAAATCAGTCCGGGCGGGCTTGGCGGGCAGCGGGTTTGAAAAACTCAGCCCGCCCCATCCCGTTTGGCGGGCCGGCCCGGTGGGCTCGGCCCATTTTTCCAGCTCTAAATACAAATTATCAAAACCTCTCACACCGACCAATCTTAATGACTTAGCATTTTACTTATAAAAAAAAAGGTTTTGCATTTGTACGTTACATGACAAAGTGCAAAATTTTTTACACATACATTGATATTTGTGCTACATTTTTTTTATTTTAAACATGGTGAACCTCACACTTATTGTCTCTATAACATGACAAAAGAATTATCCTACAACATGATATTTATTTTTTCCATAAAAAAAGGCTCCTTTTGAAGAAAAAAAAAAGATTACTTTTATAAGTTTATACATACAAGAATCTTGTGAAAACAAAAGTGATCCTTCTATTTATTTATTTTTACTTCTAATTTATGTTTTTAAAACATAACTGAGTTAAATATTAAAAATTTATAAAGTTATATATTTTTTAAAAATAAATGAAAAGAATACTCATTTCTTTATTATTACAATAAACTATAGGTTTTTGTAGTTGTTACTTGAATTTTGGTCGAAATTGTTGCGAGCGAGGTAAGGGACCATTCAATTGACAATTTATGTTTCATGTGGCAAAAAACTTTACATTTGACGCATAGGTTCAAATTTTATTGATCACGTCTTGAACATAAGGTCATATCAATAAATGTCCGAGTGTCGTCATTCTTATATTCAAAAGTACTGGAACATGTTGTAAGTCATCCGAAAAGATTAAAATGGAATTTTATAGTAATGATTATAATTAATATATATTTTAATTTCAATATGACTTTAATAAACGGAATTATTTTGTTGAATGTATTTCTTAAGCGTTTGGAAAATTTCCTCGTCCTTGTGCTACTCTACTTTCTCCAATATTTCAATTCATAAAAGGAAGAGGGATATGAGTATTTTTAAGGGAAAATCATTTTTAAGGAAAAATCTTCAAAAGTAGAAAAATTCTTTCTGACTCATTTTCTTCTCTTATCTCTCATTTTCTATTATCTCTGTTTTTTTATATCAGTGATTCAGGGAATGATTCCACCGCAACTATAAAAACTATTCCCCCTAATTTTAAACGAAGAGGATTATTAAACCGTTTTGTTGTGCACAACGCACCTTGACAGTAAATTCATTAGTTTTTGAACATGCTTAACAATTATTGGCCAAGCAAACGTAGCTATTCTGATTATTATTATTTTTTATATAAACTATTCTGATTTTTTCCTTCACACGTGGGCTGCGTCACGCAGTAAATCCAATCGTTGTTTTGTTTGTATTGCGCAATTCTAATTGGTTGAAGTTGAATTGACGTGAGTGTCACTCTGGGCTTGCTTCTCTATTTATATTTAGAGGTACGATATAATTAATGAAAAAATATATGTAGTGTTATTTTACATAATTTTACATAATTTTATCTAATGTTTACTGAAATGATGTCATTTTATTATTGAGAAATTAAAATGATAAAAACTATTATAACTTTACAATAAATTAAAATTACAATACACTACCATTTTTATCCCAAAATAAAAATTTTCTAAAAAAAATAAACCTTATAATTAAAAGAGCTTTGAAAAAAATTGATTTTTTTCAAAATGAAAAAAAAAAAAAATATATATATATATATATATATATATATATATATATATATATATATATATCAAAGTCAAATTGCAAATTAAAAAATTAAAAAAATAAAGACTATTACAACCTTACAATAAATTAAAATTATATTACACCAACTCACTAAAAAATATCTAATCACCATTGGATCAACATTTTCTCTTTTTTCAAAATTTTTTTAGCATTCTCTCTCTTTAATTCAATGGTGATTAAAATTGATTTTTTAAAAAAATGAAAAAAAAATATACAAAGTCAAATTGCAAATAACAGAAATTTTATAATAATTATATAGGTGAAATTATACTTACTACCATTTTAGATTTATCACTCTTACTATCTCTTTAATTATCGTTGAATCGATTTGAAATAATTTGCGATTTTTTTTTCATAGTTGATTTCAAATTAATCCAATAATAACAAAGTAAGTAGTAAAAGAAATAATAGTAAGTATAAGATTCTCCTAATTATATATCTTAATACACTAATTATATAAACACATCTTTGTCTTGCGTGACGATTTCAGCAATTAAGCGGGGAATGCTTGCCATCAATATTGACAAATTTAAGGGGTCGAACAATACCTGCAGCTGTGTGAAAGATGACTAGTCACTGGAGTTAAAATTGAAGTTTATCGGTAATTTCAACATTTAATATATTAAATTAGGACTTAAATTTGCAATTAGGTATGAGTCTTTTAACTTACACTTAGAACTTCGAGAGAATTTTTGTTTGGTAGTTTATATTAGTTTCCCGTTGAAAAAAACTACTCTCCGGTTGTCTCTACATTCCCCCATATTTCTTTCATCCTTGGAATGACTTTGATTTTTCTATTCAAAAAAAGTTTAGTCTGCAAAGAACTGGATTCAACCCATTTAATCAAAAAGGTATTTCAAATTTGATTCTTTATTTATCAAAAATCATACGCCTAGTTAACATACCTACCCTTTTGTTTTTAAAGAAGAAGAAAAGAGAGAGGAAAGTTTCTTAATTAGGTTATGAAATGTTAACCCCTTTTCATGTACAGACCATGAAAAAATTTGCAACAACTAATTATAATCATGTCTTACCGGTAAGAGATAGTTATAATTTTAAAAACTTTTTTTTCTTTCCTTAAAAGATTATCGGCTGATATGATCTTTCCTTGAAAGATTATCGGCTGATATGTCGGAGAAAAAAAACTAATTTTAATATTATAATTATCTCTTACCAGTAAGATATAATTATAATTGATGATATAAAAGAAAAAATTATGCAGCAAGTAGAACTTGGAAACCATATATTTATGAAGGGAAAAACTACTCTTATCAGCTTATGCAATATAAGAGTAGTTTTATCTTCAATAGACCCATCAAAAATTGTGACACTCTTTTTTCATTTTTTTTAATAACGGATCTCATCACATGTGTATCTACAATATGGTTGATCTTTTCTCATACAACATGAGATTAGATGAACCCATCTATATATCAACAATTATGGCGTCATGACTTTTATACCCTTAGTTAATTTACTTTTTTTTCCCTTTATACATTAAGTCAAATGAACACTAACTTCACATAGAAAACCCACACAACTCATTGACTGTCACAAGAGATTGCTTGTTTTAATATGTTTAACATAAGAAATATGTGTTTTGGATTTTGATATAGAAGAAAAAAAGGGGGGAGAACAATTTTTAAAAATATATAATGTGACATATGTATGAAATTCTCTTACTTAGACTTTTTTTTTTAGAGATATAATATAAAATGATTGAAAGCTGTTCACTTAAAAGTATAAGTTTGGGTTGAATTGACATTTTTTATGATATCAGAGTCAATGTGACCATTGGTTTACCATTATCACCCCAATTTTTAATTAAATTGAGTTAGCACAAAATAGAACCAAAAAGTTGGATAAGGGAGTGTGTTAGAAATATAATATAAAATTATTAAAGACCGAACAGTTATAAATTTAAGCTTGAGTTGTATGAAACTTTACACTTTCATAGTGCTTTTTCCCTATATTAGATGGCAATTCTATGAAAGGTAATCATATATAATTCAGGTCGCTAAGTGTATGAAAATTTCATTAATATCAAATTATATCATAAAAGCGTGACTCAGAATAGATTTTTGGTCCTCGTAATCAATAAACCAAGCCTTTTGCTGACCTGCATTTCGCTATGTTCTATGCAAGTCCTTCTGATATGATTTTTTTTTTTTTTTAAAAAAAAAGAAGCGTTGTTTTCTCAGCATGTCATTTTTGACAAACCTAATAAATGAAAGAAAATATGTAATTATCAAACATCTAATGGAACTCATCTTTGACCTGAGAAGTATCCCCCACATGTGCTTAGCAATTAGCATACTACCTCAGAACAGAACCCTATATACTAGATGTTACTTATTTCAATCTTTGTGTGTCTCGCTCGGCATGGTAATATCATATACAGGGTAATGAAATATTAGTTTATTGGTCAGAAAAAGGAGCTGGTAACCAAACTTTCCCACCAATATTTGCCCAAAGAAAGGTGATGGACCCCTTTGAAACAATTAAGTCCTACTCGAAGGAAAGGAAAGAGGCTACCATTTTGACTTAATCAAGACCCTAAAACTGAAGTTTGTAGGAACATCAATGATATTTTGATTAATTTAGCTAGGGTAACCTACATCTTATTAATTCATATCCTATGTAGGATAAGACACGTGTACGGTTTCAACATTGAGACAACCAAATGTTTAATAATTTACAACGACTGATGGCCGTTAAAGATATGATGAGGGTAAATTAGTTAATTCAATTGATGTGTTATCATATATATATATATATATATATATATATATATATATATATATATATATATATATATATATAGGGTATATATATATATATATATATATTTTATAATTCTATAAAACTACGTCGTTTTATAATGTAAAAGCATAAAATATGGGGACACCATACAAAGGTGAAAATAAATATAAAACATTAAATATGAGGAATCATAACCATATAAAGTTTTTTCTATAAATATAATATTTTTATTTTATAAAATTAATTTTAAATGCTAACTTCCTTTATCCCACCAAAAACGACGTAGTTTTTAGGTGACTACACTTGCTTATATACAATCACATTAAAATCATTATATATGTAGAGTGAAGATATTCTAACTACAAAAAATTCTTACTACCCATCACATCACCATTGGATCAATGAGAGAGAATGTTAAAAAGTTTTTGGAGAGAGAGAAAATATTAATCTAATGGTAATTAGATTGGTAGTAAGTTGGTTTTTTTGATAGTGAGAATTTTTCCTATATATATATATATATATATATATATATATATATATATATATATATATATATATATATATATAGGTCACCTACTAATTACATATTTTATAACTAATGGCAAAATCTTATCATTGTTTTCTACTTTCAAGAAAGAGAAGGGTAAATCCAAATCGATGATACAAACCCCAAACCCGAAAGGAATAAAATGGGGCGCCGCATCTTTATGTCCCATCTTGATTTTCATTAATATCTCTATGCAATTTGGTTTTACCTTTTTGTAAAAATTACTTTCATGCTCTAGTGTGCCAATTAATGTCTAGGTTGCGGCAGATTTAAGCATTAGAGGCACTGGTGATAGCGCAAGGACATGTTAATTCGTGAATAAGCTTGCTGGGTAGGGAAGATGCCAGACATGAAGGACATTGAAACCCTACTTATGTTTTTAAAGATTTTGGTTTTGATACTCATTAGTGAATAGTGAGATTGATTATTTCTCCTCTCTTTTTTCTCTCAATTAAATATTTGAATATAATATTTATTGAAATGGTACAAAGAGATGGCATTGATATGTTGTCCACTTGTAGGGTTCAAGAATTTGAGGAGCTTTTGGCCTTTCTGATGTCCATTACGGGTCTTATAATTTATACCATTGATTAATTAGGGTGTGGCTTATGTTATCATACATTTTACTAAGCGTGCAGGGAGAGGCCATTTTCGTACTTATATCGAGTATAATTTCTTGTCCACAATCAATGTTTCTTATTTCTTAACCTTCAATTAGTGTATGTTATAAGAATTGAATGTTAGTTATAGTAGTTATAGCAGCTCTAAAAAAATGAGGATAAGAGCAAGAAGTGACATTGCACTATTGCAGTGAATGTTTTCAAAGTCATATAATTGTTTGTCTTAGGCATGTTATGAAGCCATAATTTAAAATAGTGATAGACAGCATCATACTAGCAATTATGATTATTATTTTAATCAATCAAATAACGAAAAGGCAAGCCATGGTCCATATAAACTTGAGACCTCATCTAGTTTACCTTCGTAGTATATACAGAATAATAAATTAATCTTTGCGAAAGTCATCCCAACATTAAGAAAAGAGGGAGACATCATACACCATTAACCTTATAAACTTTAGTTACTAAAATAATTGCCCACTCTACAATAAGTTGTGAATATTTTAATAAGATATTTTATAACTATATAATTTGACAAGCATCATCTATATAATATATATATATATATATATATATATATATATATATATATATATATATTTGAATATTATCTATCAGTTCATCGATTACACGATTAGTCTGATTCGAGATAGATAAGATCACATGGGTAGCAAATCTCTCCGTACCAAATTTTAACATATCTGTATTTTTAAGGATTCGAATTCAAGACCACTGATTAAGTTAAAACAACCTATGTAGCATTGATGCTAACACGGGACACGTGACACGATACGACAATTTTAACACACGTTAGGACACGTTTTGATCTTAAATAATATTTTTAATTTATGTCGTATATATTATATTTAATATTCTATAATTTAACAAAAAAATGAAATTAAATTTATTATATTCATCAATTTTGCAAAGAAAAATAATATATCCCAAATATTTATATTAAACTCAATAAAATGGTAATTGTAATCCAACGAATCTAATAGTTCGAACTAAAACCGCAACGCAACCTTTGATGCGTGATGTTGATTCACTTATTTGGTGAGTTGATTCACGTATTTGGTGGTATTAGTTTCACAATATTAACTTGGTGGGAGTGGGACCAATTCAACTTGACCCCACATTATCCTTAATTCGTTGCTGAAAGGGCATGATCCGGTTGGAAATTTGGAGTGCAGAATTCTAATGGGACTGATGAGTGTGAACCCTTTACAAGCCTACAGGTATTCCAATATGCTTTCAAAAATGGGAATCAAAAAAGAAAAATACGAATCAGAGTCCCCCCATTTAGGTTGCAATTTGAGATATTCATAGCAGTATTTTGTCGGCCAAATATGGTAACGTCGATGTTGTTGAGGCATGGATAAGAGATTCATTACAAAGACACAAACACGTGAGAGCTAACTGGTTAATTCGTTGGCTTTTGGCATCAATGTCTTAGGAGTGACATTTACTCCATCTCCACATCAGTTCTTTTGTTTTTATCAAGGAAAAAAGTTAACTATAGATACCTTCGGATCTTTTATACTTTATTTTTTCGTACATGTAATCTTTTATATATACTTCTTTATTGCTTATAGATGGCGCAGAATGTACATTTCCAGGGTCACTACTAGTTTTTTTAATTACAATGACGTGCGAGACCTCTTAAATAAAAATAGTTAGTACATGTTTGGGTTTTGCTTATATATGGTATTTTTGTAATTTTAATTTATTTTAGAGTTATAATAGTCTTTATATTTATAATTTTTTGAGATTTCAATACCAATAAATACATATAACTTATCTGCAGAAACATTTTTTCCTTACAAAATTCAACTAAACATCTTTTTCTATTTCTGATAATAAAATAAACTAATGCAAAAATACCAATACCCTTGAAAAAAAACCCAAAAACCTCCACAAATGCAACATGACGATTAATATTATTGATACCTTGTGAAGAAAAGCACTCACGAGGATGCTTTTGATGACCTAGTTAGAGACCAAAAAGTGAAAAGTGATCACAAGAGACTACAAAATCTTCGGTGCGTGTTTGATTTTCTATTTGAAAAATTAAATCTTGTACATACGACTATTATTTCTATATACGTTTTAGAATAAATTATAATTTCGTGATTTTATTTGTTTCGTCTTGGGATTGAGGACAGATTTGCGTCCATGCTTAAGGATACCAGGGAATCGCTTTAATAACTTGTATTGATAACAAAAGAGAGGAAAAGAAAATAGTTAACAAAGATGTTTAGTAGCCTAAGAACCATTTCGGGCACTAAACATCATAGTGATCCCAAAGTTAATTACAATGTCTCGTAAGAGAAAACAATGACCATTGAAAAGATTTAACGAATTTCTTTTGGGGCAGTTAAAGTGAGTCATACCTATGGTCTTGTATCAAAAGGGTGCATAGATAAAGTCACATTCTACCCTTTTTGACTCGTCCACTATTTAAGTCTTCTACATACACAAAAACATACTCCGATATATTAGGCCATTGGTCATGCCTCAAATCTAAATGATAACATTTTAAATGGATCCTCTAATAACATTGAAGTGAACATCGCCTTCACTTTAAGCCTGCAAACAAAACTTCGTGCTCAACATATACGTATATATTATTTCCGTATCCTCAATTAGCATAAAAAACAAAACTTCTATCATAATAAATATTTTGAACAATAACTTCAATTTAAAAAACCTTATAAAAAATAAATTCAAATGAAAAGTGGGTCTCCACTTTAAAACCTTTCACTTACATCAAATACAAAACGCCACACATTACTTTCAAGCACGTACTGACACATAACAATCTTATAAACTTAACTAGAGATCTACGTTCGTACAGTTTGAATATGAGCCATTGTAGACGTGTGATGAGATGAACAAATTGCATTTGCAAATGGAATTGTTGTAATAAACAAACAAGCATTAATTTACATAAGCTTGAAGTTATATCAAAGATGAATATACATTTGATTAAGTTGAAAGAGATTAGTTTAATCCATGGAAAGGATGGTGCTTAAGTCCACCATGAGTGGGGTCCTAACGGGGTAACAGTTGTCGGGAGTAACCCCAGAGAATCATGGATGCCAACTTTGTTTAAACCGTGTGGGCTCCATTAACTCAAAGAATTTAAGAGCATAAAAAAATAAATTAAATTAGAAAAATTGGTCAGTTAGAGCCAACCCTTTTTATTAAAGTCTTTAGGTGGGTCGTCAATTCCATCTCCAATCAAATCATGTATTACAGACCTTTGGAATCCCAAGCGGTCGTTAACACAAAAGTTGGGGACCCATTTAACTAAAGTTAATATTACATTCATAACATTATTATAAATTTCAAATTCGAATTACCAATTTAATCATAGAGTAATATATAAATAAGTAAATAAATTATCACACAGCTTATAGTAGCTATCCTCCCCTTGTAAGCAAACTCTACTTGGACAATGACTTAACAAGACCATCTTGGAAAGATCTTACCGATGTGATTTTATAGTTAACTGAATCTATACGAATCTATACGAATATATATATACATGAATGAGTTTCATACGCTATAGATAATAAATATTTCATTTACTACATGTATAAGAGAAAGAGTATAAATATATATGGGTTTTATAAGAGTTATGTTGTAGGAAAAGTGATTGGGTAATGTTATAGAGATTCGTTTTGTGTGCCGTGATTTTCTTTTTTCTTTAAAAAATGTGGGCCCCACAAAATGTTGTGTGTAGAAAAGTTTGTTGTGTCATGTTAAATGACAAATGCAAACCCCAATATATATATGAGATTTGATTTTCTCATGTTGCATGAGAATTCAATTCTTATGTTGTGACTCAACTAGTGGTGGGTCCCATATTTATTAAAAAAAGAAAAAGAAAAGAAAAATTTTGCACGCAAATCGAAGGGTCACTAACATGAGAGTTGAATTCACATGGAACATGAGAAAATATTTTCCCTATATATATATATATATATATATATATTAAATTTATTTTTTTTTCTCAATTTTTTTATCTTCTCTTTATATGGATTCATATAAATTTGACATATTTTTATGTATTTATAATAAATAAGTTTAGTAAAATATTACTCTCATGTGATATCAGAGAATTTTTCTCTCACGCACACATAAATTAAGGTGGGGTTCACTTTTTCTTCTTTCTCTCCTCTATCCTCTATTGTCTCTCCTCTCTCTTCTAAGTTATGAGTGCATGATAGAAAAATCCTTTCATGTCATATAATAATAATATTTTCCATAAATTTATCTCATATCACATGATAAATCCTTAGAAAAATATAAGGGAAATTTTGAAAATTTCGGCATTTGGTACCCGGTATTGTTTAGAATTTTCGGGAAACTGAATTTTTCTAAATTTTTAATTTTTTAATATTATCGTAAACTAAATATTTTTATCAATTTTTTAAAAATCGAGATTCTCGGAAAAAAAATTCCTCCACCAAACAAGTGGAAAAAAAAAGTCCGTGATTTTGCGCGGTTTTCGTCTCGAAGCGAGTTAAACGACGGCATATTTGTCGTATTATTCCTACCGTATCCATCGCATCGCAAGTGAGGAATTTTGATTGGCAGTGATAGTTGCTTAGATACTGCCGCGTGGCCGAATCTTATGATATTAACAACAATCCCAAAATCCAAAAGGCATGTTTTTTGAGCATTGGGATCTGTGTGGACGATATGCCCTCAACCTTCGTGTCTAAATGTATTTATTTCAACGTGTTGGTGTAGCTTAATTGGTAAACATATTGCAGTTTAAGGGTTGGATTGTGATCGTTGATGAAGTTATAACTTCAATTCCTACGAGAAGTGTTCAAACTACTAGTAAAAGCTTTCTTGGTGTACACTGCAAAGTAATTAGTCTCATCCTATGTGTTAAGATATTCAAATATGAACCTACAAAAAAAAAAAAAAACCAAATATGATGAGTCTCACATGATTGATAATAACCTAAATGAAATGCATATAAACAAAAGGACTCATGAATATGGTGTCGGATTCACTTGTTAAAATTGATGTATATGAGCCCAATGGTGGTGTCCACCACCATTACCCCCCCCCCCCCCCCCCCCCTAAACCCATCTGACAATGGTATCATAAGTGAGTTGGGCTCAGGCTAGCTAGTTGTTTGACTAGGAGATGATTGGGTACTTTGGGCCTAGTTACTCAGTCGAAGAAGTGTGAGAGTCTCATTGGTTGGTAATGAGATCAGTGAAATGCATGTAAATGGAAGGGACCCAGGAACCTAATGTCGTAAGATTTCGGGTTAAGATATAGTGTCGGACCCATATGATATAATAGTGCAGTCTTATCCCATTTTTGGTGGTCCCCCACCACGGGCTCCTCCTGGACCCGCCTGACTCTGGTATAGCCCAGTTGGGTTCGGATTAGCCAGGTGTTTGGCTAAGAAGTAGATTGAGTACTTTGGGTCTGGGTACTCGATTGAAGGGGGCATATACCAATATTGGGTTTAGGGGAGATTGTTGACTATTCAAGTCTGATGAGTCTCATATTGGCTGGTAATAAGCCAAGTTAAGTGGATATAAGTGGATAGACCCATGAAACTAATGTCTTAAGATTTTGGGTTATATGATGTTAGACTAACTTACTACGGTTGGTGTAACCTTAATCTATAGGTAGTTATGGCCCGCCACGGACTCTCCCTTGACCCGTCTGACATTACCGGATGGGGACACCCTGAGTTTACTAATAAGAAAATCTATTTATTTTGGAAAAGGGAGAAATTAGAAGAAAAAAAATTAGATGAAAAAGAAAGTAGGATGCATGAAAATCCAGGTGAAATCTGATGATTATGGACAGAGTTGTCCATCACAACGACAGGGATTAAGGGCTAAGGTAAAAGAATCTGTGTAAGATTGGAGTACTAGATTGCGCATCATTGTCTAAACAAACATGAAAAAAGAAAGGATTATTATTGTAATTGGGCATCAAAATGGAATAAAGTACCAAAGAGGAGGTCCCACACGGTTTCTATAAGGCATTTTAGTTCACGGAAGAACATGGGTGGTGCTATGCTACTCACTGCACCGATGAATTGACTATTGAGTCTCATGTCACATGGTTGCACAATTTGTATTCGGTCAGTAATCACTTGTCAAGGAAAAGTTCACATGGCTTTAAGACCGTTAAAAGCTGAAAATAATTTGCTTTGTCATATTCTCCAATTTAATGTTTCTGTCTTTTTCTTTAGAAAAAATTAAAAATTGGGTTCAACAATTTCTTCAAAATTTAATCTTTACCTTGGGCTCTGAGAAGTGAGATCAAAACCTAACGGGCTTAGCTTAACAATTGGACCCTCAACGTACTTTTTCCTATTTCAGCAAAATTTTAAGACTGCTTAAAATTAGTTAAAGGCCCACATATGACTCCTAGTTAGAGAAATCTCAGTCCAAATGGCCCATACGCAACCTAAATCAACACTGCACTCTTCTTTTTGGGCCTAAAATACATGAATTTTAGTAAGATGTATCGATATGTATCTTCAAAATTGAATAATAGCATACCAGTGTGTACACATGACAAATAGACCCTAGAGAAATGTTGAGCATCTTGGGGGATTTTTTTTCTTTTTTTCAAAGAAAATGACATAGTGGTGTGCCCATTGTGTCACCCAATTTTTATGGCATGCGTCAATTTGAAGTGTGAACCAACCTTTTGTCTTCATCCTTCTCGGTTCTTGCATTCTTTGTGTAAACAGTTGAAGAACCAAGACCTGCAAAGTTCCATAACTGGAATAAACAAGACAAAAAAAACAAAATTAAGAAATGAAGATTTCAAAAACAAAGGGACTAGCATTTACATCTACGCCGTATGCATCATCTTGTATTCACATTGCATTTGTTTACTTTTGATAGCTTTATTTATTTTTATTTTTGAGATATTTCAATCGGTTCATCATTTCGCAATTAGTTTGATTCGGGGTGGGGTTATGGGATTAAGGCTTTAAACCACTCACAAACATGGTACAGGGAAGGATCAAACACATGCTCTCACCCTACTTGTTTAGTTCCCTAACGCCAACTAAGTTACCATCATTTGGTTATTTTTGCTAGCTTGAGGGGATGGTTGCACTGCTTTTTCATCTTCTTCCTCGATCTAATCAAAACAAGTGACAACGGGGGAAAAGTAGATCATCCTATGTTAAATAAAACATAATATGGTCATATGGAAAAATCGTAACCATATAAAATCATGATATGGTCTTGTTGGGGAATCATAATCATATAAAAGTAGATGAATGATGTTAAGGGAAGAGAGAAAAAATATTGAAATAGATAATTACAAAATCATGACCATTGATTTACTTTTAGATAGTTGTAATTTCACCACATGACCATATCATATTTTATTCAAGATGAGAGGATTCATTTCCAAAACACAGTAAGGAAAACCATCCATCAAAAGACATCAACATGGCAAACAAATAACTAAAAGGTTTAGTCTAGTCACCACATGTTCAAGATGAAGATAACATTTAGTAAAAAGATATCTAGAAGTTTTCACCCAAAAAAAAAATATATATATCTAGAAGAAAACTTTATTTGAATATTTATCTCGACCCTACTTATATATGATATAAGACCCGATCCAAGAAAGGCCCAACGAGCCAAAAGACCATTACTTAACAAGGAAGAGAATGTGTCCATCCGCAAGTACGAGTATCTTGCATCCTCCCCACACATGCTACCAATAACGCAGGCAAAAAGACCTGGTGAGATCAAATGCTCAGAACAACTTGGTCACCGCATGAACCGCTAATAAAGGACAACACATGTATATTGCGACATCTACAAAAATTTAGCCTCACCATAGGCATCTCGCCCACATCTGAAAGTTTCCATCTACACCAATAGAAATGAATACTGCCATACAAGGGCGACATAAACAATACATCTTGTTACTATAAATACAGAGGTATTAAGTTCAAATAAAATCATTTATCCATCAATACTTGAACTACTAGAATATTGAACTGACTTGAGTATTTGAGTGCCTTGCAAGTACGCCCTCATTTTCCTCAAATTGCCCAAACACTTCTGCACTTTCCCGCCAACAACCCAGTCATCTAGTTGAGCACAAACCATCATCAAGAGTTTCAAACTCAACCATATGAGATCTAGTCGGATAGTTATTGGACCAATCAAATATGATAATAATATAATTATTTTAAGGGTGAAGTGTGTGTCATTTTAAAGGATGTAAGGTTGTGTCATTTTAAGAGAGAGGAAGAGATAGATAAAGGAGGAGAGAGAGTTGACAAAAAAAATGTGTGAGTCCCACTCTTTGTGAGAGTGAAAGAATATAAGTTGTGTCATTTAAAAGGTTAAATACTTTTCCCTTATTTTAAAGTGCATTAAAAGCCAAAAATTCTCTTACTTAAAAAAAAAAAAAAAAAAGCCAACAATTGAAGGATGTACTGCAAATTATATACTAATGGCTTATTCAATTTTGCTGGAGATACAAAACTAATATTTAGCCAACACCCTCATGTTTTTTAGAAGAACTGGCCAACAACAACCTTCGGTTAAAGGATGTACTGCAAATTATATACTAATGGCTTATTCAATTTGCAGGAGATACTAAACTAATATTTAGCCAACACCCTCATGTTTTTAGAAGAACTTATTCTTATTTTATATTTTAAATAAGGGTTTTAAGTTTCTATAAAAAAAAATATACGGGATACGTCAGATTAATAAAAAAACTTGGTAGGACTTTTCATGTGTGTGCAGAAGGGAATGTTTTTCTAACATAATAGAAGAAAAACATACCCCTTTAAATAAAAAATATGTATCCTTACTTAATTGCAAAAAGTTAAGATAAGTTCTTGAAAGAACTTTAATATCCCAGCTAATAGGCACATAAAACACAGTATATGATGTTGTCCGAACTGAAGCAGCTACAAAAATACATGTATACTTACGCCAAGATATGAATTTTTTTACATATTTTATTTCAAATAATGACTTTTAATATGTAAGATTCTATGGGCCTACTGAATATTCTTATTAGTATACTTTTTAAGCTGTGTTCTCTTTATATTTTACCCTCCATCTTTTCATTATCTTCTTCCTCTAGTTTTTTTTTTAATATTAAATTATTAATATAACCTCACCCAAAATTTAAGGTGTTGAATTAAAATTATTCTTTACATGGTATTAAAGACGGAGTGATCAAGTAGTCACGAGTTCGATCCGCCCCCACTTTGCAGTGGATGTGAGTGATTCATGTTTGTTTGAACTTTACATTGATCACTCTAATGGATTGTGTCATATGGTGAACATAGGAGAAGATTGTTGGATATATTAATAATATAGTCTAATAGTATGTTCACATACAAAGTCCAATAGATCAAAGCATGGTTATTTGGATTCATATGGGCTGGAGCTCAATATCCTGCATTATCTCTAGGGTTTCCTAAGCTGGAGATAACACTGTTGAGCATTCCAAAATTGATCTATCTTAATGTAATACTTCAAACACCTCAAAATTCTTCTCTCTCAGACTCATTACCTCCAACAAATGTTTGGGCCGTGTCACGATCATCAATTATTGAGTAAATTTTTAGTGCAACCAATGCACCAAAAATTCAGTACAACTTCTATTCAATTTGTAACATGTGGACAAAAAGCATTACATCATCTGAAAAATAGAAAAAATTAAATGACAAAATAAATGACAGGTACATTAAATCTTCAATGCATGGATTGCAATAAAAATTTATTCCAATTATGGAATTGGATATTAGCATCCCCACAAAATATTGGGCTTAATTTTGCTCGTATCTTGGGCTAGTCTGGGCCCCGTGAGAGGTTAACTATTGAGATGTTACTTCTGTTATTTTCAATTTTCGGTATTTGGAATTGGGATCATATTAAGTTAACAAGCAATGAAGGGTGGGCCTCAGTTGCCATACACAAGAGAGGGATGAAATATACTCATTGATTATCACTTATTTGCCGGTCTTTAAATTCAATCAATATTCCAATTCAGCTTTGTTGTTCGCTCTGGCCTCACATGCACACATCGGAACATATTCCCCTATCCAAAGGTTATTTTCATTGATCTTTTTTCACTAATAATTTGGAATATTCTATCTTTTAGCATGTGGCACCACTTCCTATGTTCTTCTTGTGACTCCTGTCTCATCTTTGCTTCAGTTCCGCATGTGCTCTCAGATCACAGTGTTGTAGGATCAGTAAATAAATAAATGCTGGGGAACTTTTCCAGCTCAAACTCCTCTTGGAGAGGCACTTCCTTTCTAGTTTATTGATCCTTCTCAATTCATTGCATTGCATGACTTTTAACTTTATCAAAAGATCTTTGTTCACTTTGAGGAATATTGGCCATGCACAATCACTGCATGATGACAGTTATTTAGCTGCCATAATAATATAGTCATGCGATTAAATAGGCAAATGGACTTATTTAATTATGTGTGTTCTTTTTTCATGTTCATTAAATCATGTGAGTTTTGAAGGTACCCAAAAAAATCAATTTGACCGAGGAAAGTGGGAATTATTTTTTAAACAAATGAAGACAATAACGTGCTTGCCATATATTTGTTTCTACAATTTTGGTTAAATCCAAAAAAGTACCTATCGGTGTTGTATAACCTACGGCCCTTTCTATCCATCATTGTCCCTGTTCCCTCATAATCTATTGCATGTTTGATTGTATTGCGATTTTTTTTTTCTTAAAATTATTTTATAGAATAGATAATAAAATAGGTATTCTTTTTAAAGTTAAAAGTCAAAATATAAAACAAAAATAACTGAGTGGGCCTTTTTGAATTCTGATTTCAAAAACAATTTTTTGATTTTCAGAACTAAAAAAAATTCCATCCGGTAATGTTTGTTTTGTAAAAATAATTCTAAAAATTATAACTATTTTTTAGTTTTTAGAATCAATTTTAAAGAACATATATGAGTTGTTGTTTTTCTTTTATGTTTTAACTTTTAACTTTTAACTTTCAAAATAAAAAAACACATGAAATATTTATATCATTAACTATTCTACATAACAGTTTTAAGAAGAAAAAAAATCAGAATACAATTAAATAAGGCCCTTCCTAAATTTGATTCAAAAATTTTAAAAGTAATTATAATTTTTAGAAATATTTTTATAAAACAGAACTTATTAAACCGATTTTTTTTTATTCTAAAAATCAAAAGACTATTTTTGAAAGCAGAATTCAAACAGACTTTATATATTATCATTTATCTTGTGAAATGTACCTTATAAAACATTTTTTTTTCAAGGAAAACAAAAAGAGCACATTATTGTCGTTCTTTGTTACTTGTTAGTCTTGATTTCTCTAATTTTTACAACTAATTTTTATTTAAATTAAAAAAGCTCCTAAAGTTTTTTTTACTCCAATCAAATGGATGGAGGAAGTATGACAATTACTGTCATATATGCTCTTAATTGATGGAGTAGCCATATCATGCGGAGGATATTCTTACTACAAAAATATTCTACTACCAACTTACTATATATATAATCACCATTGAATCAAAGAGAGAATGTTAAAAAGTTTTTGAAAATAGAAAAAATATTGATCCAGTGGTGATTAGATAGGTAGTGAGTTGGTAGTAGAAGATTTTGGTAGTAAGAATATCCCTTCTCTATCGTGCATATCATAAATTACTATTAGTGCAGTTTGCAAATATTGATGATTTCACACAAATTTATCGTGATTCATCCGCTGTGGACTATGTCGACGCATGTTTCATTGTTATTATTTTTTACGGCACTTTACAAAATACTCTCTGAATATAAATAAGTTTAAAAATATTAAACAATAATAGTTATTCATGGACCTAAATACAAACTACAAAAAAAAAACAAAAACAAATTTGAGACATACAATATTATCAAGCATCCGCTGTTCTAGTGACTCTGTCTCTATATCCCCGCCAGACGACTTATCTACTCTCTATATCCGACCAACAAAAGCATCGTCTGAACGAGAAGTATGAGTCATACTCAATAACTTCCACTCTAATCATAATTTGAAACTCAAAATTATATTTAAATTCAATTTAATCATAATTTTATCAAATGTATTATATGTAAACAAATAATGAATTGTTATACATCGATCAATGGATGAATAATGAATTGCTTAATGAAAAGGATACAAATGATGAAGATATATACTATCGATTGTTTAGGAACATTTTAGAAGTATATGATAAAGATGGCACTATTTATAAGAAGGGTATTGTTCGATTCAAGGCATTGATATGTTGAGAAAGGATGAACCGGGATTTGAGATTTTTTAAGGTACACCGTACACCCGATCTTATCATTCATTTAGTGCGATGGGCCAATAAAAAGTGGAGAGAGAAGGTATAAGTTATATAGATGAGAGAAAGAAAGAAAAGTTATCCATATGTCATTTTTGAACGAAAAACGCACTGAAAATGCTCTACTATGAGGTTAGGGTTTACAATGTCTCGCGTGAACCATAGGCACAGGAGTAGATGGATTGTTTGATAAAAAAAAAATTATGACAATTTTATTTGTTAAAAAATAAACGACAATTTGAAAAAGAAAAAGGAAGTAGAAAATTTATCTCTCTTTGCTATACGAACTCTAGCACGTTAAATAATACTTAGATATTATAATAAATTTTTAACTATTTTCTCTATTGATATCACAAAATCTTTTTTTCTATTCACGGGTCATCAAAGAGCTAATAATAATAAAATTGTTATGTCACTCAATTATTTATTCTATACCAGTTGTTGCATTTGTATTGTGCCTAAATATCCGTAAAGGCATTACCTTAAATCATGAAACTACCGGCTTGGGTCCCGGTCGAAGACATTCACATGTTGATGTTAACTTAGAATTTATTTTCCTTAGTTTAGAAAAGTTAAAACACAAAGATAATATGAATTTTAAATAAAAAATATTAATTAATAGTTTCAATTTCATCAAGATCAAGAATTAGAATTTATTCATCATTAAGATCTATCATTTACTGTCATGAGGCTCAAAGTATCTAAATTGAAAAAGAAACTATTGTTTAGAAATTAAACTCATGAGGTAATTGGAAAGCGTTATGTGCAAATCTTGGCGTTGTGATTGGCTAGCTCCAGCAAAAAGAAAGCAACAATTAGCAAAGTCATACGAGAATGGGACTGAATTGGGGCTGTTGGACCATCTAGGGGTGTTGAGTAATTTTTTTGCCTTTTTGATATACCTCTACAGTTATTCGATGGGGGAATACGTGACTGTATATTTATTTAATGAGTTTCACGGACTCTTTCTATGAAATTTCTTATTATTTTTTTTAAAAGATTTTCGTTTTGTCCTTTAACATGATACAACAAAGTTTCCTACACATAAAACATTTTGTGGGGTCCACACTTTTTAAAACAAAAAAATAAATAAATAAAAATTAAGACTCACAAAATGAATCTCTATAACATTATACAATCGCTTTTCCTACGAGATAACTCTTATAAAACTTTTTTTAATTGCCGCTTTAAGTTTCACGAATCTCTTATTGGGAACTCGCATGGCATGAGCTCCTTCCTATAATTTTCATTTACCAGATCCATGTATTTATAAAAGTTAACTTGCCGCAATGATATTAGAGTATGTACAGTGGAATGCAATCAACCTTTCACAAATAAGTTTTGTTGAAATCGATTGAAACAACACGACAACTTATATGTATAAAATAAGAGGGGAGTTATATTTATCATATTTTTTTCTTATAAATACTAACAATCAAATTTTGCTTTTTGATTTCCATCAATATGACGCTTATAATTTATTGTATCATATTTATTAATTAATTATTAATTTTCAATAAATTATAACAGTCAAATTGACGGAAATCGATGATTAAGATTTGGTTCTAATAGGTTGTAAACGAAATATGTTGTAAATATAACTTCCCATAAAATAATTGAAAGCCTCATCAACTTCAAATCAATGTGAATTATGGTCATAACTACAAATGACATTAGTAGATACTGTTATAAAATAAAGTGGGAAATGGAAGAGAGAAGACAATAATAAGTAGGATAGAAATCTAATTCTCATTCACCTAGACTCTCCAATACAAACAATGTGAATATATAAGATTACAACCATAAATAAGGGAGTTGATCTCGATAAATTACAATAGGCCCACAAAGGGTTAAGATCCTAAAATAGGCCCAGAAACATATGAGCCCAATAAAATGCGCAATGTGTCACACATAAATTGCGCCGCCCAAAACGTGACTTAAGAATTAAGAATTTTAACTCATGTTCTTATCTCTAATTGTTCAGGTCTTATCCGTCAACTGAAGTAGCATTATTTAATATTCTCTATCTTTCCTTATTTAGTCGTAGAATATCAAATTAATGACAGTTGTATTCAGCCAATAATACCTTGCGTGGCTATACAGTTGGCCAATGAAATATTGCCTTAGCTTTCATAATTAATATAAATTAATACTATGGTTGGTCGTTGCTTATATTCTTAATCAGCTAGGGAAAACCACGAGATTTTAATTTTTTAACAGACAAACGAGGAAACAGACAAGATCAACCTCATTGAACAAGTTTTATTTATTAATTCATCAAGAGAAGGATAACAAAAAGTGAAAAGTCCCCGACATTTATGTGACGGTAATAATTATAAGAGTGAATTCTTTTGTGTCCCAAAAAAAAACACAAAATTCATTTTAATTCCTTAAAAAAAAATCCATATTAATCTTTTTTGAGAGATTAATGTGGATCTTATTTGGATTTTAGAGAGACCATAATTTTAAAGAATTAAATTTTTACAGTGACCACAAATCTACTTTTTTTCTTAAAATATTAAAATAAATTTCGTGTTTTTTATATATTCTAATTATAAATTTGCTGGTGGCTGCCTTGTCCTATATTGCATATATATATATATATATATATATATATATATATATATATATATTATTGATAAGGGTAAAATACATTATGTTTTTAATATCAAATATAGTTCAGGTAATAATTGATATGATAAAAAATATCGTGTTAATTAATAAAATATTAAAGGTTAGTAAAATGCCAACAACTGGATAAGATTCTAGTCTTTTTTATTATTTAAGGTTGTTTCATACTAGAAGAACAAACTACTACTAATATGATAATGTGACAAGAAGGAGCAGTTGGTATCTACTGAAGAAAATAGAAAATAAATTTTTTTAAAAAATTCGGTTTAGCTCGCTCAACTTCTCACTTTAACGAGCAAGTAAGTGAGAAGCATAATTAAGCTCGCTCTACAAAATTTATTACCTCCAAAATGCTTGCAAGAACATCACCTGCAAGTCCAGCATTTAAGAAACTCCCAGGTTCCTCTCCACCATCATGTATTAACTTCCCAATCTCTTTCAATGTGACTACACTCTCTGTTATAACTTTTGCAAAAATACACCAAGAAACTCTGCTGCTCTGGGGATTATTGTTAATAGCATCTTCTAATGTAGTGAGAACAGATTCAAACCTAGCTAGCATAAAAAAGGAATATCTCTGTGGCGTATTTCATCAAACAGTTTAAGCACAACTTGGTAATACTCACACTTCGCATACAAACACAAACGCTTTTGCAACAAAAATAGAGTCTAGATGCTCGCTTTTGATTACCGCTCAATGTATCTAAAGACCCAATTGAAGATGCAAAATTCGAATGCAAGCAGTTAAAACAGAAATACAGGTGTATTCATTGGGGGTCAATAGAGGAACTTGTCATATGAAAGAAGAGGTACATTGATTCTTGTTCTCGATGGGGGAAATATCTTTTGTGGTCCAGGGACCATCAATAATCTGGTGCTCCCTCTCACAATATCAGTTTTTTCTTTCCATTTTTACCCTTACTATTTTTTCTCATTTCCACTTTTATCCTTCCATTTACCCTAAGGGACCACCAAAAGAACGATGGTCCCGGACCACATTAAATAATCTCCTTGATGGGACTTGGAAAACCCAGAAATTAAAGCACGGTAAGAGACACGTGGAGGAAGAAGAGGTCATCGAGAGTTGAATCAGCAAAAAGGGGTTTGTCGGGTTGAAACGAAATGGGTTTGTGAGGAGTGAAGGGGGTAGTGGAATTATTATTTTTGGAATTGAAAGTGCAGAAAAGAAAGGGATGACAACGTTAACGGCAATGACGGTGGCAATGCTGCTCCGATGATAGCAAAAGGCTGATGGTGGCGGAGGGAGAAGAGGAATGAGGGTCGAACGTGAACGGGTAAGAGAAGGGTAGAAAGGGAAGAGAGATATGTAACTAATACATTAAAACTTTATCAGGTGTAATCCTACCCCAATATGACTCATTAAGTTATACATTATTTTGATGTATTGAGGGGTTATGTCGTATAATTTTATACAATACGATAGTCACACCAAACAACTGAGAATATCATTATGTATAGTATAAGCTTATACTATCAGATCTTATACGTCGCACCAAATATGCCCTAAGTGTACCTTTGCATGCTTAAATGACAAAACTCTTGCAGCAATATTCCTCCAATGGCTTAATTTTCCACGCAGAATATTCCTCTAAAGTAGTAGTTTCGAGCCTTGTCAAGCTCCAAAACCTTGTTTAAACCAAGGTTAGCAGCAATATTCCTCCAATGGCTTAATTTTTCACACAAAATATTCCTCTAAAGTAATAGTTTCGAGCCTCGTCGAGCTCCGAAACTTTGTTTAAACCAAAGTTATAAATATATATATATATATATATATATATATATATATAGGGTTTTATTTTTCTCACGTTGTATGAGAGAATTATCTCCTGCAAAAATAAAATAAAATAATAATTATGTGCTATGGGTAATACATAATTATAATGGTAAAATTATTTTTCTCTCTCCGCCACATCAACTGACAATGTCTAAGTAGAGAAAAAAATAATTTTAATATTATAATAATATACTACTCGTGGTATAAATTTTTTTATTTGTTTTCTAGAGAGATTTTCTTTTTCAACAACATAAGAGAATGATTATATATATATATGGGGAGGGTTCTTTTGACTCCAGAGTAAAACTTTTAAGTCTTACTCTTCATCTCAGCCGTTGATAGACGGAAATCAACGGTTGTCATTTATAATGTAATTAATAATTAATTAATTAATTAATATAACTTCCTAAACTATAACCGTTTGATGGACGGAAATCAACGGTTAAGATGAGGAGTAAGACTTATAAGTCTTACTCTGGAGTCAAATGATCTCTTCCCTATATATATAAGATCAACTTATACCGGTATAAGAATAATAAATCTTATATCAAATCTTAATCGTGTGACCCAATAAATCATAACTGTTACAGAAAACAAGTTAAAATTTGATTTAAATTTATTATTTTTATATTGATGTAAGTTGATCATGCCTATATATATATATAGGGGTTTAGGTTTCTGCAGCTGCTGTACGTGCGTGCGGCAGTCAAACACTTGCTATATATATATACGTGAAAACATTAAATGCGGGGAATCATAACAATACAAAAGATAAAACATTAAATAAAAGAAATCATAACTATACACTTGTTATTGTTGTACGTAAAGCGGCTGTATAAATGATTTTACCATATATATATATATATGTGGAAAGTTGTATTTATAAATTCTTTGTTTACAAACTATAATATGTACTCCCAGAAATACATAATGTATTTCCGGGAATACATAATATAGTTTGCAAAAATTTATAAATATCATGTGGATAAACTAAAGTTGGATATTATTGTTGTGTTTTATAGGTCAAGCCTTAATATTATCGGGCAAGGTCAATTTTTTTAAAAAAGTTAAGCAAGGCAAAACAATAAGCATTAATAAAGGTCAACAACAAACTATCTTTAATTCGAAATCTAATATCCTTCACAACTGTGGCTATCTACAACAAACTACTGCTATGAGCAGCGCATTTTCGTGTGAATTACATGAGTAAATTGGACCGTAGCTTTAGACACGGAGAACTTTTGCAATATTATGTATGTTGATATTTCTTCCTTATATAAGGGTAAATTTCAAAAAATCTCTCCTAACTTTTCTCATAATCATTTACTCCCTTCCTAAAATTTTAAATTATTTATCTCCTTAATTTAAAGTTTTTTTTATCATTTATCCCTTAAGTGAGAGGGTTAAATAATAAAAAAACTTTAACTTAAGCGAATAAGTGATAAAAAAATCTAAATAAAAATGTAAATGATTCACAAAATTTGTGAGGAGTAAGTGATAAAAAAAAAGTATAAAGCATTGCTTACCAAAAAAAAAGTATAAAGCATTATTTGTTTATTTTTTTCACTTGTAGATTTCCAAATACTAGGCCCGCATCCAAGGCGGATCTAGCTAGAGGAGAAGGTGACAAGTGTCTATCCTTAAAATATGATGTAAAAATATAAAAATATCATTATCTTCAAATTCAAGTTTTTCCATGAGCTTTTTTTTCTCCTCCATCTTCATTATCCAAATCTAACGGCAAATATTTCTATTCCAGACCCATCATTTGCATTTGCATCTACACACTGATTCATCTCCTCTCAAACATCAATCTCCGTTATCGGAAGTTAGAACATTTAGTTCTTCCTCCATCATTGGTCCAGTTAAGTCGTAATTTGTCTAGATCTAGATTTAAACCAAACCCAATCAGTCGGCAGCTGCTCGCAAGTCACGTTGTAGACCAGATCTAGATCTTTATGTACTTAAACTTATTGAATGCCCACCATTCGTTAATTTTCTAGATCCGCCACTGCCCGCAACTAGTCACAACCTTTCTTTTGCTCTCAAATTTTATTGTTTATTTCCAGTTTTTTATCTTTAGTTGTCAGACTTTTGCGTCCTTCTAAATTCTAATATTATTCCATTCCTTCAAAATTCCGATCTCATTTCGGACTTTCCAACTACTTGTTTATCCATGTCCAAGTTCAGGACATTAATTATTGCTAATCTTAGATGTGCTGCGAAGTAACTATTTTTAAGCATCTTATCCAACTTTCTTTAATAAATAGAAGAAAAATGAAATATTATTTTAAGGGGTAGGATATTCTTATTATCCATTTTTTCTACTACCACTTTAATCACCACTAGATTCAAAAGTTATTTTTTTTTCTCTCTCTTCATTCAACTTTTCCTCTAATCCAATGATGACTAGAATGGTAGTGAAATGGCAGTAGAAAAAATAGATAGTAAGAATATCCTTTTTTTTTTTTTAAAAGTCAAAAAGACCTTCCTATCCAGTTTTATTCTTCCAAGTTTTTTAAAAAAGGAAATATTTTTTAAAGGAAATAATATTTAACAAAGAAATAATAAATTTTATTTCCTAACACACGTATAAAAATATGTGGGATTCAGAATTTTTTTTTTCTCCTTTTTTTTTTTTCCTTATATGACTAATTTGAGTCCAGACACTTTTATTGTATAACATGAATAACATTAATCCTTGTTTGAAAGGCAAAATATCTTTTAAGCAAATGATACTTCACGTTTTATTCCGATCTCATTTCGAACTTTCCACCTGTTTGTTAATGCAAGTCCAGTTTCAGGCCATTAACTGTTGCTGAGTTTTATGTAGTACGAAGTAATAACTATTATTTAACATAAGCATTTTATCAAACTATTTTTAATTGTTAAAACAAAAAGGGAAATTAATATTTTAAAAAAGTAAAATGACTTTGTAACTTTGCTACCCTGTTTTATTCTACCTTGCATAATTGCATTGTGCATCAAATGGATCTACGATTTTCATTTTTCAAACAACTCGACTTGGCCTCATTAGCTGTACCATCTTCCCGTGAGAGCATGATATCATGATATGCTGATTATATAACATGTTGACAAATCTTCTCTCGTTATATAATGAATAAAATAAGGATTTATTATTTATCATTTAATATGACTAGAAAACTTTTTTTACACTCACAACATTTTATGGGATCCGCAAAAAAAAAAAACTCTGGCACGTAAAATGAATCTCTATAACATTACACAATTACTTCTCTTACAACATAACTCTTATAAAATCCATAAAATAAGAACTTCATGAGCCAAAAAAGCACATCACGTTGGGCCAATCCGGTCATTTCAGACGACAAAAACTGAGAGGACCAAAAGCAGCATAGTAACCGAAACACGCGCCGATGTACATTCTGATCCATCACCATGTGACATCTCTCAAGCTGAAACAAAACAATCCCTTTCTAGTTTCTACTCTGTTTTTCAACAATTATCAAATGGGAAAAATGTTTATATGACACAACTTACCTCCTTTCACTCTAATAAAGAGATGGGATCTACATCTTTTTTTTTTTTTATCAATTCTCTCTTTTTTTATCTATCCATTTTTTTAAAATGACATACACTTTACCCTTATCAAAAAGTGAAAAATTACTCTAAAACTATATGTGGTAATTTTCTCTTTACACATTCTTCGATAAATGTGTCATTTTTTTTAGATGGTAGAATCTATAAATTTATTTCTATGACATAAAATAAATTATCTCAATTAAAATGAGATAACTAAGTCATTTAACACGAGATTAATAAGACTTTTTATTAAATGCTCATTCAACAATGCAGGGAAACGATGGGAATTTTGGAATTCAAAACCAAGTAAGGAAATTAACTAATGCCACAACGTTTTTCGTTTGAACATATTAAATTAAACTAAAATCCCCATTTGTTTATTTTCGGTGCAAAAACGAAGTGCTAACAAACTTGTACCCTTCTCTCTTCTCCCATCACTGTTTCTTTATCTCCACTTCTCCCCAGACCAGAACCCGAAAGACATCTCTCAACTTCTTCTTATTCTTCTTCTGTATCTTTCAACATCTGTGTGGGATTTTTTTTTTAAATGAAATGTTGGATAATAAGAGAACCCCAAAGGGAAAGGGGTTCTATGTTAAGATGAAGCTTATGCAAAAACATGTTAGGCCTCAACAAGAGAAAATTAGTTACTTTTACACTTATTACAAATGGGTTCTTTGGCTTTCTCTCTCCCTCTATTTCTTTACCTCTTATCTCATCAGCAATAATCACCACACCCACACCCATACCAAACCAACCTCTCAAGACACCCTTTACCAATCCAACAATAGCGTACCTCGTAACATTCTAGGTAAAAACAAACAAATTCGTCAGCATTTTCAGTTTTTTTTTTTTTCTTTTTCTCTGATTGAGTTCATGATCCATTTCATTGCAGGGAAACTGAATAATTTGAAGGTTTTTATCTACGACCTTCCTCCAAAGTACAACACCGATTGGCTCGTGAATGAGAGATGTAGAAGCCATTTATTTGCGTCGGAAGTGGCTATTCACAGAACATTGTTAACGAGCAACGTGCGCACGTTCGACCCTTATTATGCTGACTTCTTCTTCGTCCCTGTCTACGTGTCCTGCAACTTCAGCACCGTCAATGGATTTCCAGCGATTGGCCACGCGCGTTCTCTCATCGCCTCCGCGGTGCAACTCGTCTCCAACGAGTACCCTTTCTGGAACCGAAGCAGAGGATCCGACCACGTCTTTGTCGCTTCCCACGATTTCGGCGCATGTTTCCACACCCTCGTACGTAACCAAACGTTGTTCAAATCAAAATGCGCGTTTCATTAAAAGCGTTCCTTCTTTTTAATAATAGCTTCTATTTTTTTTTTGTTGCATTTTTTGAAGGAGGACGTGGCCATAGTTGAGGGGATACCAGAAATATTGAAAAACTCGATCGTGTTGCAGACGTTCGGCGTTGTGCACAAGCATCCGTGCCAGGACGTTGAGAATGTGATTATCCCGCCGTACATTTCGCCGGAAAGTGTAGGGAGAACTCTGGAGAAAGCTCCGGTGAACGGACGGCGAGACATTTGGGTATTCTTCCGTGGCAAAATGGAGGTTCATCCTAAGAACATCAGTGGACGGTTTTACAGCAAGTAATGACCCCACGAAAATTATTTAATCATTATTAATTAATTAAAATGACTTTAATCATTATTAATTAATTAAAATGACTTTAATTTAATCTAATCATAGTTGTAATAATCGTACATTGTACTTTCGCTACTATTGTTGAATTGACCCTTTTTTTTTAAAGGGGAGTTCGGACGGTTATATGGCGGAAGTTCAACCGTGACCGGAGGTTTTACCTGCACAGGAATAGGTTTGCCGGTTACCAGTTAGAAATTGCTCGGTCGGTGTTTTGTTTGTGTCCGTTGGGGTGGGCCCCGTGGAGCCCGAGGCTGGTGGAGTCTGTTGCGTTAGGGTGTGTGCCGGTTGTTATTGCTGATGGAATCCGGTTGCCGTTCCCCTCCGCCGTGAGGTGGTCGGAGATTTCGGTTACGGTGGCGGAGAGGGACGTGGGGAATCTGGGAACTATCCTGGAGCGCGTGGCGGCAACGAACCTCAGTTCCATACAGAGGAACCTGTGGGACTCAAGGACCAGGCGGGCCCTGCTTTTCCACGATGAAGTCCAGGAAGGTGACGCCACGTGGCAGGTTCTGGTTAGTCTGAGTGAGAAGCTG